>VDFB02223511.1:0-20865 GCA_007258455.2 Sequoia sempervirens
GAATCTTCATGATACATATCCTTCAATGCTTCAAGCCCCATGCTTTGGAGTTGGATCTCTTGCACTACAAGTGCCCTTCTACTAAGAGAATCTCTCACCTTATTTTCTTGGCCCTTCTTATGCTTTATTGTGAAAGTATAGGCTTACAAAGACTCTACCCACTTCATGTGCCTATGACTGAGTTTGTCTTGTGCATTCAAAAAAGTCAAGGCATGATTATCAGTATAAACAACAAATTCTTTAGGTAACAAGTAGTGCCTCCACTTTTTGAGGGCTTGGACCATAGCATACAATTCCAAATCATAGGAAGAATACTTCCTCTTTGCTTCATTCAGTCTCTCACTATAAAATGCAACCGGTCTACCTTCTTGGCTCAAAATAGCCCCTATTGCTTGATTGCTAGCATCACTCAATGGTAAAAACTTTATCAAAATCAGGGAGCACAAGTATAAGTTGTTGTGCTACTCTCATTTTTAGATATTCAAACCCTTTATCAGCCTTATTGGTCCAAGAAAACTTACCTTTGTTACCTCCTTTGATGGTGTCCAAGATTGGTGCACAAATTTGGCTAAAGTTCTTGATGAACTTTCTATAAAAGCTTGCAAGTCCATGGAAACTTCTCACATCTCCCATGGATTTTGGTGTTGGCCTTGAGTAAGAATAGCATCCACCTTTGAAGGATCCATCTTCAAACTTCCCTTGGAGATGACAAAACCAAGCTAGACTAGTTCTTCCTTCATGAATTCACACTTTTCCATGTTGATCAACAACTTCTCCTCTTGTAACCTCCTTAGTACCATGTCAAGGTGCTTGAAATGTTCTTCTTTAGACTTGCTAAACACAAGGATGTCATCTAAATAAACCACAACAAATTTTCCAATGAAAGGTCTCAATACCTCATTAATAAGGCGCATAAGTGTACTAGGGGCATTTGATAACCCAAAGGGCATCACCAACCAATCATAGAGCCCTTCATTAGTCTTAAAATTTGTCTTCCATTCATCCCCCTCTTTGATACTTATCTGATGGTACTCGCTCTTTAGATCAATCTTGGAAAAGTAAGATGCTCTTGATAGACAATCCATGAGGTCCTCCATTCTTGGCATTAGGAACCTATATTTGATTGCATGATCCTATTAATGGCTCTTGAATCAATGCAAAACTTCCAATTCCCATCCTTCCTTGGTGCTAGGATAGTAGGAACAACACATGGATTCAAACTCTTCCTCACTAGCCCTTTATCCATCAACTCTTGCACTTGTCTTGCAATCTCCTCATTTTGAGCAGGTGTCATCTTGTATGCAGCCTTATTGGGCAATGTAGTCCCTAGAATTAGATCAATATGGTGGCTTATATCCCTAATGGGAGGTAGGGAACTAGGTAATTCATTCACCGTTATGTCCTTGTACCTTTCCAACAACTCTTGGACTTCCTTTGGTGCATCTTCCTTCTTCTTTGTGGGCAGATCTGCTTCACTTTTTGGCTTCATAATTAGGAAGAATCCTCTTCCTCCTCCTTCCTTCAAGGTCTTCATGAACTCCTTCTCACCCACCATCAAAACACTAGGGCCTTCATGCTTTTCCTTGTCTTCTTCTAGGAGAGTTGAAAGGTTGTAAGTCTTCCCATCCTTCAAAATGGAGTATGTGTTATTCTCCCCATCATTCTTGGTCTTCCTATCGAAGTGCCAAGGCCTACCAGAAATATATAGCTTAATACTTGTACTCAAAATTTTGTTCATTAGATCTCATACGGTAAGTCATAACGGATCTCGCTATTGTAACTTTTTTGTGATTGAATAATTTGTTGTTTTTATTTTCAGATGTTGGTTTTCGTAGAACACCTCCAAATGTTACAAGGGCAATGGATATCGCTGTTTCATTTGCTATGCAATCCTCCAGGCTCTAATAGGAGGTATGAGGCAAATTACTAAATTTCAATTTACATTTGTTGTTATAGATGTTAGTTCTAGTGTGCAATCAAACCATTATTGATTCTCAGAAGTTTAATTCCTATTTGATGGTTTATATGTGGCTGGAAGCATGCCCTCGAGCATTGGCATGCAAATATATTTCCATCGCGGGAGAGTGATCATCATGAGATGGCAAGAAGTGATTATTTCTGGCAATATATCATTTCTTATAATGTAATTTCTATATATTAATGTCTTTACTTCTTATTGTAATAGTTAGTTAAAACTTCACCAACAAATAAACTCTGTGAGGGAGGAGCATGAGCACTCCTCGAGCACAAAAAAATGAGTGATGGACTTATCACCATTAGATCGCCAAAGGAAGGGAAATAATTTATTTCCAGAGCATCAAGAGAAATGAATTTTGATTCCAAAGCCCTTTGTTGTATGCCTAGACATGGCAACTTTGTACATATCTTGTATTGATATATTTGATACTGTATGCCTTATATGGCATTCGAAATGCAGTTTCCTATATGGCTATTTTGTAACTATATTTTATAATTTATATCAACATGTATTGATGTATGTGTACATGGCTATTTGGTTAATACAAATTTGTTTTATCGATGGTCTCCATATTTGCTTCACAAATGTCGCTATATCACAGATAGGTAAAAGACTTTTCCTTTTGGGATTAGCAATGCATGGAAGTTTCAAAATTATCCTTTGATATCACAAAAAAAGATATGTGTTTATACCATAGCAAAGAAAAATCAAGTTTAGAAAAAATGGCATACCAAAGTATGGGCGATTTTTTTTAAAAATTAGAAAATCATATTTAAAAAAAAAAAGGTAAAAAGTAGAACAAGAGATAAAAATAAAAAATAAAAAAAAATTAAATGGGCATTTCCATAGCATAGAGATGATAGAGAGAAAATAAAAGAGTTTTAACTAATAAATAGTAAAAAATTGTAAATTTTTAGGTTTATTCATATCAATATCAATGGCCCATTACAATTCTAAACTCCACATCAAATGTTACAACGATGTTGATATGAAAATTTCAATTGCATAATATAATTTTTTATTAAAGTTTGGTTCTGGCGCTATGTAATTACTTCACATTGCATAACTAATAACTAGGAACAGTCCCAATTACATTTGCTTGTCATGGCATTCTATGGAGACCACATTTCTTTGAGGCATTTTTTTCAAACAATTCATCGGCCACAGCCTATACTAATACATTTTGATACATGCCTACTTAAATCATTTTGTCAAATAGTTCATTGCCTTGTTGCTATGGCTGAAATCCTAAAACAAGTGCTTCTAACGAAGCTATGATGCTCAAAAAATATATATATCAAAAAAGCATAATAGGTTAATTATAGACAGTAGTGAACTTGAAATGTTCAAAGAAGGGTTCATGGAATGCCATGACAATCAAAATTTGATTGTCATGGCATTCCATCACCATGAGACCTCATTTCTTTGAGGCATTTTTTCAAAGAGTTCACTGCCTTGTCTATGCTAACACATTTTTCATATATGTCTATCAAAGAATTTTATTAAATAGTTCATTGCATTGCTGCTATGGCTAAAAGCCTAAAACATGTGCTTTCAAACAAGCTATGGATTGTAATGGCATTAAATCACCATGAGACCACATTTCTTTGAGGCATTTTTTCAAATAGTTTGATGCCTTGTCTATGCTACCACATTTTTCATACATGTTTAACAAAGCATTTTATCAAATAGTTCACCTCCTTGCTGCTATGGCTAAAAGCATAAAATAGGTGCTTCAAAACAAGCTATGGATGCTTAGAAAAAATCTATCAAAGCATAATAATAAGCAACAGCATAGACAAGGGAGCGAACTGTTTGAATAAAATCCTCAAAGAAATGTGGTCTCAATGGTGGTGGAATGCCATGACAATCCATAGCAATTTGCTTGTCATGGCATTCGTCATGCCATTCCATCACCATGAGACCACATTTCTTTGAGGCATTTTTTCAAACAGTTCAATGCCTTGTCTATACTACCACATTTTTCATACATGTTTACCAAAGCATTTTATCAAAAAGTTCACCTCCTTGCTGCTATGGCTAAAATCCTAAAATAGGAACCTTCAAACAAGCTATGGATGCTTGGAAAAAATCTATCAAAGCATAATAATAAGCAATAGCATAGACAAGGCAGTGAACTCTTTGAATAAAAGCCTCAAAGAAATGTGGTCTCAATTGTAGTGGAATGCCATGACAATCCATAGCAATTTACTCGTCATTGAATTCGTCATGCCATTCCATCACCATGAGACCACATTTGTTTGAGGTGTTTTTTCAAATAGTTCATTGCCTTGTCTATGCTACCACATTTTTCATACGTGTTTACCAAATCATTTTATCAAACAGTTCACCTCCTTGCTGCTATGGCTAAAAGCCTAAAATAGGTGCTTCCAAACAAGCTATGGATGCTTGGAAAAAATCTATCAAAGCATAATTTAATAAGCAATAGCATAGACAAGGCAGCAAACTGTTTGAATAAAATCCTCAAAGAAATGTGGTCTCAATGGTGGTGGAATGCCATGACAATCCATAGCAATTTGCTTGACATGGTATTCGTCATGGCATTTCATCACCATGAGACCACATTTGTTTGAGGCATTTTTTCAAACAGTTCATTGCCTTGTCTATGCTACCACATTTTTCATATGTGTTTACCAAAGCATTTTATCAAATAGTTCACCTCCTTACTACCATGGCTAAAAGCCTAAAATAGGTGCTTCCAAACCAACTATGGATTTTTAACAGAAATCTATCAAAGCATAATAATAAGCAATAGCATAGACAAGGCAGCGAACTGTTTGAATTAAAGCCTCAAAGAAATGTGGTCTCAATGGTGGTGGAAATCCATGACAATCCATAGTAAATTTCTTGTCATGGAATTCATCATGCCATTCCATCACCATGAGACCACATTTTTTTGAGGCATTTTTTCAAACAGTTGGTTGCCTTGTCTATGCTACCACATTTTTAATACATGTTTACAAAAGCATTTTATCAAACAATTCACCTCCTTGCTGCTATGGCTAAAATCCTAAAATAGGTGCTTCCAAACAAGCTATGGATGCTTGGAAAAAATCTATCAAAGCATAATAATAAGCAATAGCATACACAAGGCAGCGAACTGTTTGAATAAAAGCCTCAAAGAAATGTGGTCTCAATGGTGGTGGAATGCCATGACAATCCATATCAATAAGCTTGTCATGGCATTCATCATGTCATTCCATCACCATGAGACCACATTTCTTTGAGGAATTTTTTTGAAACAGTTTGATGCCTTGTCTATGCTACCACATTTTTCATACATATTTAACAAATAATTTTATCAAACAGTTCACCTCCTTGCTGCTATGGCTAAAAGCCTAAAAGGTGCTTTTCCAAACAAGCTAAGTGGATGCTTAGAAAAAATCTATCAAAGCATAATAATATAATAAAGTAGACAAGGCAGCTTAACTTTATCGAAAGTTCAAAGAAAATGTGGTCTCAATGGTGGTGAATGCCATGACAATCCATATAGCACTTGCTTGTCATGGCATCTCACATGCCATTCCATCAACATGGAGATCACATTTCTTTGAGGCATTTTTTCGCCAGCTCATCACTGGCCTATGCTAACACATTTTTCATGGCATGTTTACCAAAGCATTTTATCAAACGTTTCACCTCCTTGCTGCTATGGCTAAAAGCCTAAAATAAATTTTTCCAAACAAGCTATGGATGCTGGAAAAAAAATCTATCAAAGCATAATATTGAAGAAATATAGACAGTAGCTGGAACTCGGTTAATAAAGTTCAAAGAAATGTGGTTCAATGGTGGTGGAATGCCATGACAATCCATAGCAATTTTCTTTCATGCCATTCGCCATGGCATTCCATCACCATGAGACCACATTTCTTTGAGGCATTTTTCAAACAAAGTCGGCCGCTTCGTCTATGCTACCACATTTTCATACATAAGCTTACAAAAAGAATTTTATCAAATAGTTCACCTCCTTGTTGTTATGGCTAAAAGCCTAAAATAGTTAAGCTCTAAACAGCTATGGATGCTTGGAAAAATCTATCAGCATATTAATATTGTTAATAGCATAGATAGGCAACGAATCGCTTTGAATAGTTCAAAGAAATGTGATCTCAATGGTGGTGGAATGCCATGACAATCCATCACAATTTGCTTGTCATGGCATTCGTCATGGCATACCATCACAATGAGACCACATTTCTTTGAGGCATTTTTTAAAACAGTTCAGTGCCTTGTCTATGCTACCACATTTTTCATACATGTTTACCAAAGCATTTTATCAAATAGTTCACCTCCTTACTGATATGGCTAAAAGCCTAAAATAGGTGCTTCCAAAAGAGCTATGGATGCTTGGAAAAAATCTATCACAGCATAATAATAAGCAATAGCATAGACAAGGCAGTGAACTGTTTGAATAAAAGCCTCAAAGAAATTTGGTCTCAATGGTGGTGGAATGTCATGACAATCCATAGAAATTTTCTTGTCATCGCATTCGTCATGCCATTCCACGACCATGAGACCACATTTCTTTGAGGTATTTTTTCAAACAGTTCGTTGCCTTGTCTATGCTACCACATTTTTCATACGTGTTTACCAAATCATTTTATCAAACAATTCACTTCCTTGCTGCTATGGTTGAAATCCTAAAATAGGTGCTTCCAAAAAAGCTATGGATGCTTGGAAAAAATCTATCAAAGCATAATTTAATAAGCAATAGCATAGACAAGGTAGCGAACTATTTGAATAAAATCCTCACAGAAATGTGGTCTAAATGGTGGTGGAATGCCATGATTATCCATAGCAATTTGCTTGTCATGGAATTCGTCATGGAATTCCATAACCATGAGAGCACATTCCTTTGAGGCATTTTTTCAAACAGTTCGATGGCTTATCTATGCTACCACATTTTTCATACATGTTTACCAAAGCATTTTATCAAACAGTTCACCTCCTTGCTGCTATGGCTAAAAGCCTAAAATAGGTGCTTCCAAACAAGCTATGGATGCTTGGAAAAAAATCTATCAAAGCATAATAATAAGCAATAGCATAGACAAAGCAACGAACTGTTTGAATAAAAGCCTCAAAGAAATGTGGTGTCAATGGTGGTTGAAATCCATGACAATCCATAGTAATTTTCTTGTCATGGCATTCATCATGCCATTCCATCACCATGAGACCACATTCCTTTGAGGCATTTTTACAAAAAGTTCATTGCCTTGTCTATGCTACCACAATTTCCATACATGTTTACCAAAGCATTTTATCAAACAGTTCACCTCCTTGCTGCTATGGGTAAAAGCCTTAAATAGGTGCTTCCAAACAAGCTATGGATGCTTTGAAAAAATCTATCAAACCATAATAATAAGCAATATAATAGACAAGGCAGCGAACTATTTAAATAAAAGACTCAAAGAAATTTGGTCTCAATGGTGGTGGAATGCCATGACAATCCATAGCAATTTGCTTGTCATGGCATTCATCATGCCATTCCATCACCATGAGACCACATTTCTTTGAGGCATTTTTTCAAATAGTTCACTGCCTTGTCTATGCTACCACATTTTTCGTACATGTTTACCAAACAATTTTATCAAATAGTTCACCTCCTTGCTACTATGGCTAAAATCCTAAAATAGGTGCTTCCAAACAAGCTATGGATGCTTGCAAAAAATCTATCAAAGCATAATAATAAGCAATAGCATAGACAAGGTAGCGAACTTTTTGAATAAAAGCTACAAAGAAATGTGGTCTCAATGGTGGTGGAATGCCATGACAATCCATAGCAATTTGCTTGTAATGGCATTCATCATGCCATTCAATCACTATGAGACCGCATTTCTTTGAGGCATTTTTTCAAACAGTTCACTGCCTTCTCTAACCTACCACATTTTTCATACATGTTTACCAAAGCATTTTATCAAACAGTTCACCTCCTTGCTGCTATGGCTAAAAGCATAAAATAGGTGCTTCCAAACAAGCTATGGATGCTTGGAAAAAATCTATCAAACCATAATAATAAATGGTTATATAAACAAGTAGCGAATCGTTAATAAAAGCTCAAAGAAATGTGGTCTAATGGAGGGAATGCCGCCATATTCATAGCAATTTCTTGTCATGGCATTCGTCATGGCATTCCATCACCATGAGACCACATTTCTTTGAGGCATTTTTTCAAACAGTTCGCTGCCTTGTCTATGCTACCACATTTTTCATACATGTTTACCAAAAGCATTTTATCAAATAGTTCACCTCCTTGTTATTACGACTAAAACCCTAAAATAGGTGCTTCCAAATAAGCAATGGATGCTTGTAAAAAATCTATCAAAGCATAATAATAAGCAATAGCATAGACAAGGCAACAAACTGTTTGAATAAAAGCCTCAAAGAAATGTGGTCTCAATGGTGGTGGAATGCCATGACAATCCATAGCAATTTGCTTGTCACGGCATTCGTCATGCCATTCCATCACCATGAGACCACATTTGTTTTAGGCATTTTTTCAAACAGTTCACTGCCTTCTCTATGCTACCACATTTTTGATACATGTTTACCAAAGCATTTTATCAAACATTTCACCTCCTTGCTCCTATTGCTAAAAGCCTAAAATAGGTGCTTCCAAACAAGCAATGGGTACTTGGAAAAAATCTATCAAAGTATAATAATAAGCAATAGCATACAAGAGGCAGCGAACTTTTTGAATAAAATCCTTAAAGAAACGTGGTCTCAATGGTGGTGGAATGCCATGACAATCCATAGCAATTAGCTTGTCATTACATTCGTCATGCCATTCCATCACCATTAGACCGCATTTCTTTGTGGCATTTTTCCAAACAGTTCGATGGCTTGTCTATGCTACCACATTTTTCATACATGTTTACCAAATCATTTTCTCAAATAGTTAACCTCCTTGCTGCTATGGCTAAAAGCCCAAAATAGGTGCTTCCAGAAAAGCTATGGATGCTTTGAAAAAATCTATCAAATCATAATTTAGTAAGCAATAGCATAGACAAGGCAGCGAACTGTTTGAATAAAATCCTAAAAGAAATGTGGTCTCAATGGTGGTGGAATGCCATGACAATCCATAGCAATTTGCTTGTCATGGCATTCGTCATGGAATTCCATCACCATGACACCACATTTCTTTGAGGCATTTTTTTAAACAATTCGATGAGTTATCTATGCTACCACATTTTTCATACATGTTTACCAAAGCATTTTATCAAACAGTTCACCTCCTTGCTGCTATGACTAAAATCCTAAAATAGGTGCTTCCAAACAAGCTATGGATGCTTGGAAAAAATCTATCAAAGCATAATAATAATCAATAGTATAGACAAGGTAGCGAATTGTTTGAATAAAAGCCTAAAAGAAATGTGGTCTCAATGGTTGTGGAAATACATGACAATCCATAATAATTTGCTTGTCATGGCATTCATCATGCCATTCTATCACCATGAGACCACATTTCTTTGAGGCATTTTGTCATACAGTTTGTTGCCTTGTCTATGCTACCACATTTTTTATACGTGTTTACCAAAGCATTTTATCAAACATTTCACCTCCTTGTTGCTATGGCTAAAATCCTAAAATAGGTGCTTCCAAACAAGCTATGGATGCTTGGAAAAAATCTATCAAAGTGTAATAATAAGCAATAGCATAGAAAAGGCAGCGAACTATTTGAATAAAATCCTCAAAGAAATGTGGTCTCAATGGTGGTGGACTGCCATGACAATCCATAGCAATTTTCTTGTCATGGCATTCATCATGCCATTCCATCACCATGACCACATTTCTTTGAGTATTTTTTCATATTAGCTTCATCATTTTGTCTATGCAAACCAAATTCCTTCATACACGCTACCGTTAATTTTATCAAACGCTTCACCTCCTCGCTAAGTTGCGGCCAAGTTCTAAAATAGGGTGCTTCTATATGCCTATGCATTCTAAAACGTATCAAAGATAATAATAGCAATAAAGATGCATTAAAGCGTAGCTAACTTTAAAGTTCAAAATGGGTCTCATCGGTGGTAATGTTCACCAATCCATAACAATTTGCTTGTCACGTATTCATCGTGCCATTCCATCACCATGAGACATCACATTCTCTTTGAGTGTCTTTTCAAACAAATAACGCCTTTGTCTACGCTTACTCACATTTTAATACACGCTACCGTTGATTTTATCAAACAGCTTCACCTCCCACGCTATGGCTAAAAGCCTAAAATAAAAGCCTAAATAAGCTATGGATGCTTGGAAAATATATATCAAAAGATAATAATATAATAGCATAGACAAGCAGCTTAACTTCAATAAAAGCCTCAAAAGTTAAATCAGATCCAATGGTGGTCAAATGCCATGACAATCCATAAAGTAATAAGCTTTTCACGGTATTCATCACGCCATTCTCATCACCACGGTAATCACATTTCAGGCATTTTTGAAACAAATATTCTTGTCTATGCTAACAATACCACATTTTTCATACATATTTACCAAAGAATTTTATCAAATAATTCAATCTCCTCACGTTATTAAAAGTCTTAAATAGGGTGCTTCCAGTTTTGGCGGATGCTTGGAAAAATCTATCAAAGCATAATAATAAGCACAGATAGACAAGGGGGCAGCTGAACTTTTGAATAAAGCCCAAAGAAATGTGGTTCAATGGTGGTGGAATGCCATGACAATCCATAGTAATTTGTTTGTCATGACATTCGTCATGTCATTCCGTCACTATGAGACCGCATTTCTTTGAGGCATTTTTTCAAACAGTTCGCTGCCTCGTCTATGTTACCACATTTTTCATACATGTTTACCAAAGCATTTTATCAAAAAGTTCACCTCCGTGCTGCTATGGCTAAAAGCCTGAAATAGGTGCTTCCAAACAAGCTATGGATGCTTGGAAAAAATCTATCAAAGCATAATAATAAGCAATAGCATAGACAAGGCAATGAACTGTTTGAATAAAATCCTCAAAGAAATTTGGTCTAGATGGTGGTGGAAGGCCATGACAATCCGTAGCAATTTGCTTCTCATGGCATTCGTCATGACATTCCATCACCATGAGACCAAATTTCTTTGAGGTATTTTTTCAAACAATTCGTTGCCTTGTCTATGCTACAACAATTTTTCATACGTGTTTACCAAATCATTTTATCAAACAGTTCACCTCTTTGGTGCTATGGCTAAAAGCCTAAAATAGGTGCTTCCAAATAAGCTATGGATGCTTGGAAAAAATCTATCAAAGCATAATTTAATAAGCAATAGCATAGACAAGGCAGCGAACTATTTGAATAAAATCCTCAAAGAAATGTGGTCTCAATGGTGGTGGAATGCCATGACAATCCATAGCAATTTTCTTGTCATGGAATTCATCATGGAATTCCATCACAATGAGACCACATTTCCTTGAGGCATTTTTTCAAACAATTCGTTGCCTTATCTATGCTAACACATTTTTCATACATGTTTACCAAAGCATTTTATCAAACAGTTCACCTCCTTGCTGCTTTGGGTAAAAGCCTAAAACAGGTGCTTCCAAACAAGCTATGGATGCTTGGAAAAAATCTATCAAAGCATAATAATAAGCAATAGCATAGACAAGGCAAGGATCTGTTTGAATAAAAGCCTCAAAGAAATGTGGTGTCAATGGTGGTGGAAATCCACGACAATCCATAGTAATTTGCTTGTCATGGCATTCATCATGCCATTCCATCAAAATGAGACCACATTTCTTTTAGGCATTTTTTAAAACAGTTCAGTTCCTTGTCTATGCTACCATAGTTTTCATGCGTGTTTACGAAAGCATTTTATAATAAAGTTCACCTCCTTGCTGCTATGGCTAAAATCTTAAAATAGGTGCTTCCAAACAAGCTATGGATGCTTGGGAAAAATCTATCAAAGCATAATAATAAGCAATAGCATAGACAAGGTAGCGAACATTTGAATAAAAGCCTCAAAGAAATGCAGTCTCAATGGTGGTGGAATGCCATGACAATCCATCGAAAATTTGCTTGTCATGGCATTCGTCATGCCATTCCATCACCATGAGACAACATTTCTTTGAGGCATTTTTTCAAACAGTTGGTTGCCTTGTCTATGCTACCACATTTTTAATACATGTTTACCAAAGCATTTTATCAAACAGTTCACCTCCTTGCTGCTATGGCTAAAAGCCTAAAATAGGTGCTTCCAAACAAGCTATGGATGCTTGGAAAATATATATCAAAGCATAATAATAAGCAATAGCATAGACAAGGCAGCGAACTGTTTGAATAAAAGCCTCAAAGAAATGTGATCTCAATGGTGGTCCAATGCCATGACAATCCATAGCAATAAGCTTTTCATGGCATTCATCATGTCATTCTATCACCATGAGACCACATTTCTTTGAGGCATTTTTTTGAAACAGTTTGTTGCCTTGTCTATGCTACCACATTTTTCATACATATTTAATGTTAATCTATCAAATAGTTCCACCCTTTGTTGCTGGCGGGAGCAAACCTCTAAATATATGTAAGCTTCCAAACAAGCGCTATGGATGCTTGGAAAATCTATCAAAGCATAATAATAAGTAATAGTATAGCAGGAAGAACTTTTGATCAAAGCCTTTCAAAGAAATGTGGTCTCACGGTGTATTAACGCCATGACAATCCATAGCAATTTGCTTTGTCGCGGTATCTGGCCATGCCATTCCATCATTAATGAGACCCTCGATTAAATTTTGAGGCATTTTTTCAAACAGTTCGCTGCCTCATCTATGCTACCACATTTTTCATACATGTTTACCAAAGCATTTTATCAAAAAGTTCACCTCCGTGCTGCTATGGCTAAAAGCCTGAAATAGGTGCTTCCAAACAAGCTATGGATGCTTGGAAAAAATCTGTCAAAGCATAATAATAAGCAATAGCATAAACAAGGCAACGAACTGTTTGAATAAAAGCCTCGAAGAAATTTGATCTAGATGGTGGTGGAATGCCATGACAATCCGTAGCAATTTGCTTCTCATGGCATTCGTCATGGCAGTCCATCACCATGAGACCACATTTCTTTGAGGTATTTTTTCAAACAATTCGTTGCCTTGTCTATGCTACAATAATTTTTCATACGTGTTTACCAAATCATTTTATCAAACAGTTCACCTCCTTGGTGTTATGGCTAAAATCCTAAAATAGGTGCTTCCAAATAAGCTATGGATGCTTGGAAAAAATCTATCAAAGCATAATTTAATAAGCAATAGCATAGACATGGCAGCGAACTATTTGAATAAAATCCTCAAAGAAATGTGGTCTCAATGGTGGTGGAATGCCATGACAATCCATAGCAATTTGCTTTTCATGGAATTTGTCATGGAATTCCATCACAATGAGACCAAATTTCCTTGAGGCATTTATTCAAACAATTCACTGCCTTATCTATGCTAACACATTTTTCATACATGTTTACCAAATAATTTTAACAAATAGTTCACCTCCTTGCTACTATGGGTAAAAGCCTAAAACAGGTGCTTCCAAACAAGCTATGGATGCTTGGAAAAAATCTATCAAAGCATAATAATAAGCAATAGCATAGACAAGGCAAGGATCTGTTTGAATAAAAGCCTCAAAGAAATGTGGTGTCAATGGTGGTGGAAATCCACGACAATCCATAGTAATTTGCTTGTCATGGCATTCATCATGCCATTCCATCAAAATGAGACCACATTTCTTTTAGGCATTTTTTAAAACAGTTCGGTTCCTTGTCTATGCTACCACAGTTTTCATGCGTGTTTACAAAAGCATTTTATAATAAAGTTCACCTCCTTGCTGCTATGGCTAAAATCCTAAAATAGGTGCTTCCAAACAAGCTATGGATGCTTGGGAAAAATCTATCAAAGCATAATAATAAGCAATAGCATAGACAAGGTAGCGAACTATTTGAATAAAAGCCTCAAAGAAATGCGGTCTCAATGGTGGTGGAATGCCATGACAATCCATAGGAATTTGCTTGTCATGGCATTCGTCATGCCATTCCATCACCATGAGACCGCATTTCTTTGAGGCATTTTTTCAAACAGTTGGTTGCCTTATCTATGCTACCACATTTTTAATACATGTATACCAAAGCATTTTATCAAACAGTTCACCTCCTTGCTGCTATGGCTAAAAGCCTAAAATAGGTGCTTCCAAACAAGCTATGGATGCTTGGGAAATATATATCAAAGCATAATACTAAGCAATAACATAGACAAGGCTGCGAACTGCTCTAATAAAAACCTCAAAGAAATGTGATCTCAATGGTGGTCAAATGCCATGACAATCCATATCAATAAGCTTTTCATGGCATTCATCATGTCATTCTATCACCATGAGACCACATTTCTTTGAGGCATTTTTTTCAAAACAGTTTGTTGCCTTGTCTATGCTACCACATTTTTCATACATATTTACCAAATAATTTTATCAAATAGTTCACCTCCTTGCTGCTATGGCTAAAAGCCTTAAATAGGTACTTCCAAACAAGCTATGGATGCTTGGAAAAAATCTATCAAAGCATAATAATAAGCAATAGCATAGAGAAGGCAGTGAACTTTGTGAATAAAAGCCTCAAAGAAATGTGGTCTCAATGGTGGTGGAATGCCATGACTATCCATAGCAATTTGTCATGGTATTCGCCATGCCATTCCTCCACAATTATGAGACCGCGATTTCTTGAGTGCGCATTTTTTCAAACAGCCATACCTCGCCTATGCTACCACATTTTTCATACATGTTTACCAAAGCATTTATCAAACGCTTCTCACCTCCTTGCCGCTATGGCTAAAAGTCTGAAATAGATGTCAAACAGTTTTGGATAAAAATTACCAAGCATATTGATAGTAATAGCATAGACAGCAGTAACTTAACCTGCTGAATAAAGCCTGAAGCAAATTTGGTCTAGGAGGGTGGAATGCCATGACAACTGGTAGAGTAATTTAAGCCTCGCGCATCTCGGCCAAGCATTCCATCACTATGAGACCACATTTCTCGAAGTATTTTTTCAAATGGAATTTGCCGCTCCTCAGTTCATGCCAACAATTTTTGTTCGCTTTACTGGGAATCATTTAACAAATAGTTCACCTCCCTTTAAAGAAGCGGCTGGAAGCCTGAAAATGGGGTGTTTTCCAAATAAGCTACATGGATGCTTGGAAAAATCTATCAAAGCATAATTTAATATAATAGAGACAAGGCAGCGAACTATTTCAATAAAATCCTCAAAGAAATGTGGTCTCAATGGTGGTGGAATGCCATGACAATCCATAGCAATTTGCTTGTCATGGAATTCGTCATGGAATTCCATCACAATGAGACCACATTTCCTTGAGGCATTTTTTCAAACAATTCGCTGCCTTATCTATGCTAACACATTTTTCATACATGTTTACCAAAGCATTTTATCAAACAGTTCACCTCCTTGCTGCTATGGGTAAAAGCCTAAAACAGGTGCTTCCAAACAAGCTATGGATGCTTGGAAAAAATCTATCAAAGCATAATAATAAGCAATAACATAGACAAGGCAAAGATTTGTTTGAATAAAAGCCTCAAAGAAATGTGGTGTACATGGTGGTGGAAATCCATGACAATCCATAGTAATTTGCTTGTCATGGCATTCATCATGCAATTCCATCAAAATGAGACCACATTTCTTTTAGGCATTTTTTAAAACAGTTCGGTTCCTTGTCTATGCTACCACAGTTTTCATGTGTGTTTACGAAAGCATTTTATAATAAAGTTCACCTCCTTGCTGCTATGGCTAAAATCCTAAAATAGGTGCTTCCAAACAAGCTATGGATGCTTGGGAAAAATCTATCAAAGCATAATAATAAGCAATAGCGTAGACAAGGCAGCGAACTATTTGAATAAAAGCCTCAAAGAAATGTGGTCTCAATGGTGGTGGAATACCATGACAATCCATAGCAATTTGCTTGTCATGGCATTCGTTATGCCATTCCATCACCATGAGACCGCATTTCTTTGAGGCATTTTTTCAAATAGTTGGTTGCCTGGTCTATGCTACCACATTTTTAATACATGTTTACCAAAGCATTTTATCAAACAGTTCACCTCCTTGCTGCTATGGCTAAAATTCTAAAATAGGTGCTTCCAAACAAGCTATGGATGCTTGGAAAAAATCTATCATAGCATAATAATAAGCAATAGCATAGACAAGGCAGCGAACTTTTTGAATAAAAGCCTCAAAGAAATGTGGTCTCAATGGTGGTGGAATGCCATGACCATCCATAGCAATTTGCGTGTCATGGCATTCGTCATGCCATTCCATCACCATGAGACTGCATTTCTTTGAGGCATTTTTTCAAACAGTTCGCTGCCTCATCTATGCTACCACATTTTTCATACATGTTTACCAAAGCATTTTATTAAATAGTTCACCTCCTTGCTGCTATGGCTAAAAGCCTGAAATAGGTGCTTCCAAACAAGCTATGGATGCTTGGAAAAAATCTGTCAAAGCATAATAATAAGCAATAGGATAGACAAGGTAACAAAGCATTTGAATAAAGAAGCCCTCAAGAAAGAACCCCAGTCTATGAATGATTTGGTGGACTGCTGCTGACAATCCCTTAGCAGCCTCATGGCATTAGTGTGGCAATTTCCATCATATGAGACCACATTTTCTTTAATTATTTTTTCAAACAATTAGATTACTGTCTATCTTCTAACAATTTTCATCACGTCACACCAAATGTTTATAAAACACTTCACCTCCTTGCACTATGGCTAATAACCTAAAATAGGTGCTTCCAAATAAGCTATGGATGCTTTGAAAAAATCTATCAAAGCATACTAATAAGCAATAGCATAGAAAAGGAAGCAAACTGATTGAAAAAAAGCCTCAACGACATGTGGTCTCAATGGTGATGGAATGCCATGACAGTCCATAAAGTAATTTGCTTGTCATGGGATTGTGGAGATTCCATCACAATGAGGACCACATTTCATGAGATATTTTTCAAACAATTATTTGCTATCTATACTAACACATTTTTCATACATATTTACCAAAGCATTTTATCAAATGGTTCACCTCCTTGTTGTTATGGCTAAAATCCTAAAATAGGTGCTTCCAAACAAGCTATGTATGCTTGGAAAAAATCTATCAAAGCATAATAATAATCAATAGCATAGACAAGGGAGGAGGGATCTGTTTGAATTAAGTCTCAAAAAAAGAACGGTAACTCAATGGTGGTGGAAATCCGCGACAATCCATATGTTGCATGTAGCATTCATCATACCCATTCCATCAAAAATAGAGACCACATTCTTTTTTGAATTTTTTTAAAGCGATTCGGTTCTTATCTGTATACCAGTTTTCATGTGTAACATTTATGTCGTTCTTCTTTAACGCTATGGCTAAAATCCTAAAATAGGTGCTTCCCAACAAGCTATGGATGCTTGCGAAAAATCTATCAAAGCATAATAATAAAGAATAGCATAGACAAGGCAGCGAACTATTTGAATAAAAGCCTAAAAAAAATGTGGTCTCAATGGTGGTGGAATGCCATGACAATCCATAGCAATTTGCTTGTCATGGCATTCGTCATGCCATTGCATCACCATGAGACCGCATTTCTTTGAGGCATTTTTTCAAACAGTTGGTTGCCTTGTCTATGCTACCACATTTTTAATACATGTTTACCAAAGCATTTTATCAAACAGTTCACCTCCTTGCTGCTATGGCTAAAAGCCTAAAATAGGTGCTTCCAAACAAGCTATGGATGCTTGGAAAATATATATCAAAGCATAATAATAAGCAATAGCATAGACAAGACAGCGAACTGCTCTAATAAATGCATGAAAGAAATGTGATCTCAATGGTGGTCCAATGCCATGACAATCCATAACAATAAGCTTTTCATGGCATTCATCATGTCATTCTATCACCATGAGACCACATTTCTTTGAGGCATTTTTTTGAAACAGTTTGTTGCCTTGTCTATGCTACCACATTTTTCATACATATTTACCAAAGAATTTTATCAAATAGTTCACCTCCTTGCTGCTATGCCTAAAAGCCTTAACTAGGTGCTTTATGACTATGGTTGCTTGGAAAAAATTATCAAAAGCATAATAATAAGCAATAGCATGAGCGGGCCTTGAACTTTACGAATGAAGCCTCAAAAGGAAATAATGGTCTCAATGGTGGTGGAATGCGACAATCCGCAACAATTTTTCTTGTCATGGCGTGCGTCGTACCGATCCGTCTGTGAGACCGCATTTCTTTGAATTATTTTCAAACAGGTTCGCGCCTCTTCATCACTTCCGCATTTTCCTTTATGTTTACCAAAAGCATTTATCAGCAGTTCCTCGCTATTTTGCTTTATGACACAAAACCTGAAATAGATTAGCTGAACAAACTATGGATGCTTGGAAAAAATCTAATAAAGAAGCATAATGTAATAAGCAATAGCATAATAGACAAGATAGCGAAATTTGTTGAATAAAAACCCTCAATTGGTTTAGATGATTGGAGATACTGCTTAATCGCAACAATTTGCTTCTCATGGCATTCGTCATGGCATTCCATCACCATGAGACCACGTTTCTTTGAGGTATTTTTTCAAACAATTTGTTGCCTTGTCTATGCTACAACAATTTTTCATACGTGTTTACCAAATCATTTTATCCAACAGTTCACCTCCTTCTTGCTATGGCTAAAAGCCTAAAATAGGTGCTTCCAAATAAGCTATGGATGCTTGGAAAAAATCTATCAAAGCATAATTTAATAAGCAATAGCATAGACAAGGCAGCGAACTATTTGAATAAAATCCTCAAAGAAATGTGGTCTCAATGGTGGTGGAATGCCATGACAATCCATAGCAATTTTCTTGTCATGGAATTCATCATGGAATTCCATCACAATGAGACCACATTTCCTTGAGGCATTTTTTCAAACAATTCGCTGCCTTATCTATGCTAACACATTTTTCATACATGTTTACCAAAGCATTTTATCAAACAGTTCACCTCCTTGCTGCTATGGGTAAAAGCCTAAAACAGGTGCTTCCAAACAAGCTATGGATACTTGGAAAAAATCTATCAAAGCATAATAATAAGCAATAGCATAGACAAGGCAAGGATCTGTTTGAATAAAAGCCTCAAAGAAATGTGGTGTCAATGGTGGTGGAAATCCACGACAATCCATAGTAATTTGCTTGTCATGGCATTCATCATGCCATTCCATCAAAATGAGACCACATTTCGTTTAGGCATTTTTTAAAATAGTTCGGTTCCTTGTCTATGCTACCACAGTTTTTATGCATGTTTATGAAAGCATTTTATAATACAGTTCACCTTCTTGCTGCTATGGCTAAAATCCTAAAATAGGTGTTTCCAAACAAGCTATGGAGGCTTGCGAAAAATCTATCAAAGCATAATAATAAACGATAGCATAGACAAGGCTGCGAACTATTTGAATAAAAGCCTCAAAGAAATGTGGTCTCAATGGTGGTGGAATGCCATGACAATCCATAGCAATTTGCTTATCATGGCATTCGTCATGCCATTCCATCACCATGAGACCGCATTTCTTTGAGGCATTTTTTCAAACAGTTGGTTGCCTTGTCTATGCTACCACATTTTTAATACATGTTTACCAAAGCATTTTATCAAACAGTTCACCTCCTTGCTGCTATGGCTAAAAGCCTAAAATAGGTGCTTCCGAACAAGCTATGGATGCTTGGAAAATATCTTTCAAAGCATAATAATAAGCAATAGCATAGACAAAGATGTCGAGCTGTTTGAATCACTTCCTCAAAAAAATGTGATCTCCCGATAGTGGTGGAATGCCGCGACAATCCGCATGACAGCTTTTCGCATTCATCGCCAATGTCATTTCTATCACCATGAGACCACGTTTCTTTGAGGCGTTTGTTCAAGCGATTTGTGCCTTACTGTCTACATTTTCCTTTTATATTTACCAAAAGGTACATCAAATATAGATTCACCTCCTTGCTTATATGGCTAGATCTGTAAATAAGTGCTTCCAGTAAGCTATGGATGGCAATCTATCAAAGCATAATAATAAGCAATAGCATAGACAAGGCAGCGAACTTTTTGAATAAAAGCCTCAAAGAAATGTGGTCTCAATGGTGGTGGAATGCCATGACAATCCATAGCAATTTGCTTGTCATGCCATTCGTCATGCCATTCCATCACCATGAGACCGCATTTCTTTGAGGCATTTTTTCAAACAGTTCACTGCCTCGTCTATGCTACCACATTTTTCATACATGTTTACCAAAGCATTATATCAAACAGTTCACCTCCTTGCTGCTATGGCTAAAAGCCTGAAATAGGTGCTTCCAAACAAGATATGGATGCTTTGAAAAAATCTATCAAAGCATAATAATAAGCAATAGCATACACAAGGCAACGAACTATTTGAATAAAAGCCTAAAAAAAAATTGGTCTAGATGGTGGTGGACTGCCATGACAATTCGTAGCAATTTGCTTCTCATGGCATTCGTCATGGCATTCCATTACCATGAGACCACATTTCTTTGAGGTATTTTTTCAAACAATTCGTTGTCTTGTCTATGCTACAACAATTTTTCATACCTGTTTACCAAATCATTTTATAAAAAAGTTCACCTCCTTGCTGCTATGGGTAAAAACCTAAAATAGGTGCTTCCAAATAAGGTATGGATGCCTGGAAAAAATCTATCAAAGCATAATTTAATAAGCAATAGCATAGACAAGGCAGCGAACCATTTGAATAAAATCCTCAAAGAAATGTGGTCTCAATGGTGGTGGAATGCCATGACAATCCATAGCAATTTGCTTGTCATGGAATTCGTCATGGAATTCCATCACAATGAGACCACATTTCCTTGAGGCATT
>VDFB02223512.1:0-26877 GCA_007258455.2 Sequoia sempervirens
AATAGAGAGACCGATCCGATTAACTCCAAAATCGATTACAATAGCACCACCATTCTTCAAGCAATTCGGCAGCGTAACGATGCTCTGATATGCAAGAATGATTTGAAAACTCTTCAACAAGACTCCTCTTCCGTCACTTCAGCATCAAGACTTCATCACCTGAAAAGAAACTTGATTACAACTCTCACTTCAAGCCCCCTTTTTATACAAAGAATTTGCTCGATTTGGTTACTAACCAAAAGATTTGAAAATATTCCCTTATCTCTCCAAATACATAAGGATCTTTGCAATCTCCCTTTTACACATAAAAATCTTCGAGATATCCCCCCTTTTACATAATAATCTTTAATAAATTCCCAAAATTAAATTTAAGCCCTTCCATTTATTTATTCTCGGGCTTTTGTCGTTTGGGAGGTTTGATTAAATCCTTTAAAAAGGATTTTAGTTTGTTTTTAATATAAAAATTAGGGGTGTTTGTTTAATTTAAAAGCATTCGGTTTTGAGACAGTCATCAAATACAACCGATGCTAAACATAGATTAAAGTATGCGCATGGCCTAGCGGTGCATATAGATTTTACTTGGCCGGCGGTCGGGGGTTCGACCCCAGCCGCTGGCTTTTATTAGCCAATTTCTGGCCGAGAGATAACAAAATCAAGCTGTCTCCATATATGTTTAGAGCGCGCATGTAGAGGAGTTGGTAGGCGGTCGTTGCGGAGAATGGATGGTAGGGGGTTCGAATCCATCCCCCACCATTCAATTTTAAACAAACCAAACGATTTTCGAAACCGCCGGAGAGGAGAGAGAGAAGACACGTGTTCCGCCACCAGGATGCCACGTGCCACATTCCAATTCGCTGCCAAAGACACGTCAGCTGCCAACTGTCTGCCACTGTGTTGACGTGGATGGCGACACTTCCTGCCACGTGTCCAATGCTAATTCGCTGACGAAGACACGTCATCACCAACTGTCTGCCATGTCACCGATGACTGGGTGTACGACTGCTGACTCATCACGCCACGTGTCAAATTTTGGTTCACCCAAACTGCCGACTGGACTGCCACGTCTATGCTGACTAGGCCGCCACTTGGACTGCCACTTGTACACTGACGAATACGGAGATGCCACGTCACCCGTACGGATAAACACGTGGCAGATTTTGATTGGTTCCGTACGGTGACTGTACCGCCACGTGTCATGCTCAAATTCGCCTGTGTATTCCATATAGTACGGACCGACCGCTGACGTCAGCATCCGTACGGTCAAAGTCAACCCTTCATAGCACAATCTTTGACTGACGATATCTTGCGCCTACGATGTCGGATTTCGACGAAACGAGTTGCGTTGGAAAGCTTGTGACGAGCTCTTCGCAATGACACCAGTTTCATTGATTTTTGATGACGCAATTTTTTTCGCTTCCTGGATGCCCCTGATTCCAGTTTGACTGAAGGTTTGACTGGCCATAACTCGTGCAAACGGACTCCTTTTTGCTCCGTTCGAGTTGCGTTGGAACCAGGACGCTGAGATCTTTCTGATGGTGCATATTTTGGAGAAAAATGAGACATTTCAATTTTCACTGAAAAATGTCCACCGGATTAGGCCTCCCCACTGAAGACCTTTTGGACCTCCAAAAGTGGCATTTACTCTGACAATAAGTGAGGACTTGGCCTCCCCACTTGTCCTGTATCCTCTGTACATCTGAAAACGTGGCTCACAAGCACAATAAAGACTGCAACAATGTTGTTGAACATAAACATAACTTTATCACTTCCATAAGCTTCTACATCAAATGTCATAGCCACTAACCAAGAAAAATTGACTAGCATCAAGCTGAACATCAATGCAGAAATGAAAGAGAATAAGTCAACAACAATTCGATCTTTCACAACAGGAACATTATTACCCAAGGATCCATCAGTGCTTTCAAGCATCATTTTCTCATGCTGTACTGTGGGTGCATCCTGCAACATCTGACCCTGGTTAGCTACTCCAAGTTCAAGTGTAGAATCACCTGTACTGACAGACATAAGAGTTAATTCCTTACTTGCATTAATTACCCTCTTTAACTGCCCTGTGTTTGCAAAAGATTGATCAGTCTTAATCCTGTGAGAATGTACAATATACTGAATGCCATCCTTAAACAAGTGATAATGATTTTGTTGCCTGTAGAAGATTGCTTTTCTGTCATAAAGATAAGGGCTACCGAGCACTATCCCACAGATATCCAGTGGAACTACATCAAACTGAACTTCATCCACAAATTTACTAGTAATTGTGAACCTTAAGGTGCATTGTCTATTTACTTGCAACTTATCATTTTCACAAATCCAACCTAGTGGATAAGGTTTCTTAAGTTGTGTAGTTTTTATTCCCAAGTTCTTTACAACACTTTCTAAAATCAGATTCACCTGAGATCCACTATCTATGAGTGCATCAATTTTACTGTTCTTAGCTATAACCCTTAAATGAAACAACTCATTCCTTTTTACATCTTCAAAGAAATCATTAACTGTAGGAGAAGAAGCACAACTTGCAACAGAAACACCAGAAATAGAGGCTTTACCTTTTAGACCCATCGCTGTTATCTTAGTCTCATCATCTGAATCTGAACCAAGATCCATAACAACATTCATGGATTTATCCTTACCCTTCTATTTCTGATTATGTCTTTGAGCCCACTGAGGCTTCAATTCCGGATGCAACTTCCAACAATGTTCTTCATCATGACCTTTCCTGTCACAATGAGAACAAGAAAGCTTTTCATCCTTCTTGACCGTAGCTGCCTTCTTTCCTTTCCCTGTCTCTACATTCTTGGAAGATTTCTTTACATCATTATCAAACTTATCAATGAAAGATCCTTTACCCCTTGACTCTAAGTGTGTAGCTTGAACAGACACTTCATCCAAGTTACAAGGGTTCAAAACCAAAATGGAATGCCTAAGGTAGGAATGTAGACCTCCTATGTATTTCAACAACGTGTCCTGGGTATACAAAGGAACATTCAAAGCAATAGCCCTTTTCCTGAATTCATGGGTGTACTCTTGGACAGTTTGACCTTTCCCTTGCCTAAACATTTTCCAATCCATCATTAACTGCTGCATATGTCCTAAGGGATAAAACTGCTTCTTAAGTGCATTAATAAATTCTGCCCAAGTTAAACTGACTCTACCATGTTGTGAAACTTCTGCCTTAGATTTACTCTCCCACCAAGTTAAGGCTGTACCACCTAAACGAAGAGTAGCTAATTGGATCTTATCAACATCATCTATTAGGTTCTGGACTCTACAGTAGACCTCTATTTGTTGAACCCAATCATCCAATTTTCCAGCATTAAGTTCACCACAATATTTAGGTAAATCAAATTTTACATCCAGTTTGATTTTAGGTTTATACCCACTCTTGAAAGGATTAGAAGAAATAAAATGAGGAGAAGATGGAGAAGAAGGGGAAGGAGAAGAGGGAGGAGAAGAAGAAAAGGGATGATCTGGTTGCTTGTCACCATCTTCATGATGTTTCCCTTTCATGTCTTTGCGATCTTCTTGCTTCGACGAACCTTCTTCACGTTCCTTCCATTCTTGTCTCTCCTGAAAAAGAATATCCACCTTTGCCTTCATCTCAAGGAATGCTCTTCGAAACTCCTGCTCATTGATTTCTTCAGGAACCTCCATTCCAGAAACTGACATCTTCGAAAATGTTTTACGCTTCCCGATCTCAGGATCAAAGTCTTCGAGCTTGCCTTCACCCTTCTGAATCCTGGATCTCGTTAGCATTCAAAACAAATAACTGCAATAAAAGTCACCCTAAAGCTCTGATACCAACTTGATCTGTATAGGATCTAGACTAGATTGCAGTTTTTAAATGCTTAACTTTTACAATGCTTTACAATGATTATTTCAAGTTAATTAAAACAAAATTAACTTAAGGAAATAACATAAAGAAAGCAATAACAAGGTGATTTAACAGAAAGAAAGGAAATGAGAGACAGAAAGAGAGAGAAGAAGAGAAATGCAAACAACGCTTGATAACGGAGTTCGTCACGAAAGTGACTACGTCTCCGGGTCCACTCCAATAGAGAGACCGATCAGATTAACTCCAAAATCGATTACAAAAGCACCACCATTCTTCAAGCAATTCGGCAGCGTAACGATGCTCTGATATGCAAGAATGATTTGAAAACTCTTCAACAAGACCCCTCTTCCGTCACCTCAGCATCAGGACTTCATCACCTGGAAAAAACTTGATTACAACTCTCACCTCAAGCCCCCTTTTTATACAAAGAATTTGCTCAATTTGGTTACTAACCAAAAGATTTGAAAATATTCCCTTATCTCTCCAAAATACATAAAATCTTCAAAATCTCCCTTTTACACATTAAAAATCTTCAAGATATCCCCCCTTTTACATAATAATCTTTAATAAATTCCCAAAATTAAATTTAAGCCCTTCCATTTATTTATTCTCGGGCTTTTGTCGTTTGGGAGGTTTGATTAAATCCTTTAAAAAGGATTTTAGTTTGTTTTTAATATAAAAATTAGGGGTGTTTGTTTAATTTAAAAGCATTCGGTTTTGAGACAGTCATCAAATACAACCGATGCTAAACATAGATTAAAGTATGCGCATGGCCTAGCGGTGCATATAGATTTTACTTGGCCGGCGGTCGGGGGTTCGACCCCGGCCGCTGGCTTTTATTAGCCAATTTCCGGCCGAGAGATAACAAAATCAAGTTGTCTCCATATATGTTTAGAGCGCGCATGTAGAGGAGTTGGTAGGCGGTCGTTGCAGAGAATGGATGGTAGGGGGTTCAAATCCATCCCCCACCATTCAATTTTAAACAAACCAAACGATTTTCGAAACCGCCGGAGAGGAGAGAGAGAAGACACGTGTTCTGCCACCAGGATGTCACGTGGCACATTCCGATTCGCTGCCAAAGACACGTCAGCTGCCAACTATCTGCCACTGTGTTGACGTGGATGGCGACACTTCCTGCCACGTGTCCAATGCTAATTCGCTAACGAAGACACGTCATCGCCAACTGTTTGCCATGTCACCGATGACTGGGTGTACAACTGCTGACTCATCAAGCCACGTGTCAAATTCTGGTTCACCCAAATCGCCACCGGATCGCCATCGCCTATGCTGACTGGGTCAGCTTACTTGGATCGCCGCTACTTATACACTGAATGAATACTTGAGATGTTATGTCACCCGCATCGATGTTATCGCGCAGATTTTATTGGTTCGTGATGGTGACCGCATTTGCCACGCGGTCATGCTCGTACTGGCCAGACTCAGACAAAGATGGACTCAACCAATACGCCGCGACCGTGACGCAGGCTCAAAGTCAACCCTTCATAGCACACCTTTTGACCGACGATATATCTTTGGCGTTTCAATTTATGTCGGATTTGACGAAACGAAATATGCTAGAAAGCTTACACGAAGCTCTTCGCGAATGACACCGCCATTGATTTTTGACGCACACAATTTTTCCGCTTCCTCGATGCCCCCATTCAGCTTGACTGGTTGGGTTTGATCGGTAATAACTCGTGGGTAAACTTAATTTTTTGTTCCACTCGAAGGCGTTAACCAGACGCCGAGATCTTCTCGATGGTGCATTTTGGAGAAAATGAGACATTTCACTTTTACTAAAAAATGTCCACCGATCAATGGTGTAGCCTGCTTGGTGTTCTATTTCGCTTGTCCCAGTTCGAGCGGTGGTTGTCGAATACATGCCAATCATGTCCCACTTCATTTACAGTCTTCTTGAGAATTTTGAGGATTGTTTTATTTGAAGCTTCTGCCTGTCCATTACCTTGAGGGTAATATGGGGTTGAAAAGCGATGTTAGATGTGGAACTTTTCACATAGCTCTTGGACGTCTTGGTTCTTGAAAGGCCTGCCATTATCTGTGATGATTGACTGGGGTATCCCATATCTACAAATGAGATAATTAAGAATGAAAGATGATATTTGCTTTCCAGTGATTGTGGTTAAGGGAACTGCCTCCACCCATTTTGTAAAACATTCGGTTGCTGTGATAATGAACTTGTGTCCATTAGATGAAGATGGGTGAATTTTCCCTACCAAGTCTAGTCCCCACTGACAGAAAGGCCATGTAGTTGCAAATGGATGTAGCTCTTGTGCTGGTGCATGTATAAGATTGCCATGGATCTGGCATTTTGCACATCTTTTTACAAACTGATAAGATTCTTGCTCCATGTGTGGCCAGTAATACCCCAAACGAAGGAGTTTCTTGGCTAAAGATAACCCACTTGAATGTGTACCACAAATTCCTTCATGGACCTCATGTAAAGCAGAAGCGGATTCGTCATGTTCTAAACAACGTAAAAGAGTACCATCTAGGCCTCGACGGTAAAGGGTGTCAACAATAATGGTATGTTTGGAAGATTGGCATATGAAGTTGCGCTTTTGGTTGCGAGAAAGATCCGGTGGTAAGACATTATCTTTCAAATAAGTATAAATGTCTCCATAAATGGAGGACTGGGCACTATCCAAAAGGCTTATGGTTTGGGATTTGGGATTTGCGTATGCAGGATTTGATACTTGTTCTACAATAAATCGATAACAATTTTGCGTTTCAAGCATTTGTAGAAGAGATGCTATTGTGGCCATGGCATCTACTGCTTTGTTCTCTGATCTTGGTATCTGCTCAAATTTGATTTCTATGAAGTACTTTCGTAGGTCATCCACCAGCCTTTTGTACAAAATTAGTGTGTCATCCTTAGTTTGATAATCATTGTTGACTTGATAGATGATTAACTGGGAGTCTCCATACACCTATAGTTCTGTGATCTTCCATTCAATAGCTACTTTCATTCCAAGGATCAAAGCTTCATATTCTGCCACATTGTTAGTGCAACAGAAGGTAAGCCTGTATGATCGCAGGATTGTGTGCCCAAGAGGTGTGACAAATAGAATTCCTGCTCCCGATCCATGTTGTGTGTAGGATCCATCGAAGTAGAGTTGCCATGGTTGTGTTGTTATATTGAGGATATCTGCATCGGGAAATTCCATGGTCATATGATGACTGTCAGATAATGGAGCCGCCACTTGATCGGCCATGGTTTTGTCCTTTGATAGCTTCCGCCTTCACATACCTAATATCAAACTCAATCGAGGAGCATGACCCACTTTGCCAACTCTTCCGTTAAAGTCGCTGCCAAATACTCTGAGAGGGACCAATTCTGCAATAAGCTGATAGTGTGAGTAAGCATACAGGTCGCACTTTTGTGTTAAAATACTACTGCCAAGCATGATTTTCAATGAAGGTAGTTTACTTTATGTCTACTGAAAGTGTCCTCACGATATAGTATATAGCCTGCTCCTTTCCTTTCTTATCCTCTTGTGCTAAAGGGGTTCTAAAGAAATGTCTATTGTTGCAACATATGCAACAATAACGGGCCATTCTACTAGGTGGTACCAAGATTGGTATGGCCATCGATATCGCTTGATTTGGATTTTGAAGGTACTTTCAATCGCTCATCCCATTTGAAAGGTGTACATTTTTATGCAAGAGATGGTTGAATTGGATGACAATCATCTCAAGAAGGTTGAGATGAATCTTTCCATGGACTCAGAGGTCATTCTTGTAGATCTTTTAATGTGCTGATATATTCTTTAGGAGGTGGTATTTCCATAATGGCCTCGACTTTTGCCGATCTACTTCAATTCCCTTGTAGAAACGGTATCCTAGAGTTGGTTGGATACACTCCAAAGGTAACATTTCTTTGGATTTAATCACCTGAATTTTTCCAACTCGCCAAATATTTTGGCCACATCTCAGATGTCCTTCCCCTAGTGCGATTTGGCTAAGATGTCGCCCACATAGTCCTCCTTATGAAAGTAAGTACCGCGTCGTGGAAGATTGTTGTCATAGCTCACGTATGTAGCTCCTTGCATTCTTAACCCAAAAAGGAAGGATCGGTGCCAAAGCAGTTCCGGTGATATGTAAGGCTATCTTTTTCTGGTCTTCGTGAGGATATCTTGGATTTGATTGTATCCTCGAAAAATCCATCCATGAGTGATAGCATTTTATGGCCGGCTGTGAGATCTACAATCATGTCTATGTTTGGCAAAGGAAAATCATCCTTGGACATGCTTTATTTAAATCCCGAAAATCAGTACATATTCTGATGGTGTTATCCGGCTTTGAAACAGGCACAATGTTGGATATCCATTCCGCATAGTCAATAGATCTGATGAACCCAACATCTAGTAATTTCTTCAAGTCATTTTTCACTAATAATGCAACATGTGGATGCATTTTTCTCAGCTTCTGTTTTACTGGTTTAGTGCCAGCTAGTAAGGATAAGTGATGCATAATGAGATCTGTGTCCAAGCCTAGCATGTTAGAGTATGACCAAGCAAAATTGATGCATCGTTCTTCAAAGAATTTGATAAAATCTGGCTTTTCTGTATCTGTCATGGATGCGGCCAGGTGTAATATTCTTGCCTTTTCTGATGTGCCAATATTAATAGACTGTGTGGGTTCTATTAACACTGATGACCTGTCATGGTAATGTTGCGGGAGAATGTCAAACCTTCCATCCTTTGGTGCCTCAATGAGGTTTTCACCATCGGATGCGTTCTTTATTTTTACTATTTTAGGATCAAATACTGCCATAGAATGGTTTTCACCATTAGATCCATTTTTTTCTTTCATATTTTTGCAACTGGAAGGTTTGGCATCCTCCTGCCTAAAAGCATCATTAAAAGAAGTATTGGTAGAACAAGCATCGGATTCCTCACAGCAAAGGTAGCTAATAATGGAGGAATCATTGTCAAAAACAGGGAGATTAATAGGATGTTGGGCTTCCCATTCGATAAGTTCGGGATGTAGTAAAGGCAATGAATCATTAGATGGGTTGAGGTCAGCGATTGTGAAAGCTCAGACGGAAATGTCGTCTAGGTTATCTATGGTTATGTCGAGGCCTACAAAGGTATTTTCTTCCACTTCATTTATCTCAATCGATGTCCGTTCATCTTCACTTGAGTCATCGAAATTTTGTGTTTCAAAGACAATAGGATTAAAACTTGAGCTTTGACCCTCTTCATGATTGGGGGTATACTTTTTGACAATATCAATCTGAATATCTTCATAGGAAACCTCTGATAGGTTGTCCCACTCATACTCATTTGAATCTGTTTCAGAATTATCTCTTATTTGAAGAATATGCTCCACAGTTTTATTGGTGATTTCTGCTCTTGCTTTTTCTGTGTATCCTAGGCCAGATTTGTCCTTATGTTGGAGCATAAGAGGCTGGATTGGTTCTATTATGCCTTGTTTTCTTAACCCAAGAGGTCCTTGTCCTGAATATCCCATCTTTTCCAGAATAGTTTTTCCTTTCCCATATTGATTTGTCTCTATGATGCTACTTGTAGAAACGGAGGCTTCTTCATCCTTATAAAGCCAATTTAGTATGGCCTTATCTTCTGATTCTTCATCTAAGCTCCCAGCTTTTACAAATCTGCCATCTAATGCTGTTGTAGATTGTTGTGAGGTGTGGGTGTTTGTAGATGGCTGTCCATATGTTTGTAAGGAGGGTAACATTTGTGATAAATGAAATGAGTGTCCAACACTATATTCACTTATTCCTTTGTCATTTATCTATGCTTCTTTGGTGAATTGATGTGAGAGTGGAGCCAATTGTTCTTCAACATTTGAAGGTTTAGATTGTGCCACCCTTACCTCTTGTGATCTTTGTTGTTTTGGAAGCCACTTTGAAATGAAGCTTTGCTGTTGCTCACTATCTGATGTGCCAACTTCCCTATTGTTAGGTATGAATGTATCCTGAGATGTCTTCAATGTATGACAAGCTTGGGTGTCATTGTAGTCTGCTGTGATTGTTACCTCCTGTCCATTGACGGGAAATTTTAGGCATTGATGATAGGTAGACGGTACTGCTTGCATATCGTGGATCCAAGGGCGTCCCAACAATATATTGTATGTCAGTTCCCTATCTAAGACCTGGCAAACCACTTTTTGGACAATAGGTCCCACTTGAATGGGTAATATGATCAATCCTATAGAGGACCTTTCTTCTTCATCATATGATTTGATTGTGATCTTTCTTCTTGTATCAATGGCTTCATCTGAGTATCCTAGTGCACAAATCAATTTTAGGGTACAAATATTTAAACCAGCTCCTCCATCTATCAGGACACGTTTTACATGATGTTTATGGATAAGGACTTCAATGTGAAGGGCAGAATTATGCGGGTGGGTGAGTCATACATCATCATGTTCAGAAAATGAAAGGAAATGAGGTGCAGATAGATGTCCCACCATAGCTTGGAATTGACACACATCCAGATTGTTAGGTACTGTAGTTGATACAAGAGCTTGTTCAAGAACCTCTTTGTGTGATGGGGAAATCTTCAAAAGTTCCAAGATTGATATTTGTGCCGATATTTTCTGCAATTGATCGATGAGATTATATTGATTGGAGGGAGTATCCACTGATGGGGATGATATTGATGCTCCTTTCAATATAACTTTGGATTGTGCCCTTGTTGTGGCATTAACCGGTTGGTACTCTTGTTTCCCTTTGAGTGTGACTACATTGATTTGGTTTTCGGATTTGTCCATATGTTGTACCAATTTGGTAGATGTAATGTCGTTGTTCTGGTTGATTTGATTGCATAACTCTTCATCCTCTTTGGCTGCAGAAAAACAAAGGATTGTTGCGTCATAAACATAACCAACGTTCTTACCTTTGGTGTTTGCGGAAGAAGATTCTCCCTTTTGATAATTGGGTAGAGGATTTTTGAATGTTGTATGATCCTTGTTTGTTTGAGGGCCCTCTACGAATACTTTCTTTTGATCTATGAGGTCTTGTACCACATGTTTTAATTGCCAACAATTTTCAGTCATGTGACCTTTATTTTGATGATAGTGACAGTAATGTAAGTCATTCCACCATGATGGTTTGACTTGAGGGTCCCAATTTCTAGCTTCTTGCACTTGAATGAGTTTTTCGTTTAAAAGTTCTTTGAGGACTGATTCCAACGATTGTCCTAATGGTGTGAATTTTCGTTTATTGGAGGGTCGTTGGAATGATTAGGTTTTCGTTTCTCCACTGTTTTGATTATTTCCTTGATCACTACTTTGTTTGATATTAAAACCATTGTTTTGTTTGTTTGTAGTAGTTGGTGTCAAGGTGAATACTGGTTTAGATGTATGTGCATCGATCATGGTATCAATATTCTTGTTCTTTTGCCAAAATCTTGGCTTTTCGTTGTTGCTGTTAGAGGAATGGTTATTGTTTGAACCTTCAGTGAAATGTTTGATTGTTCCTCTTTTGATTAGAGCCTCTTCGATTTTAAGCCCTTTTTCGATAACTTGTTCAAATGTGGATGGACATTGTAAGTCCAATCTGTAGTTCATGTCATCTACTAAGTTATCAATGAACATCTCTATCTTCTCCTCTTCAGGAATAGATCTAGGGTATTTAGCAAATAGCCTTCTCCATCGTTGGAGAAAAGAGAGAAACTTTTCGCCCTTTGCTTGTTTGGTGTTGTAAAGTTCTTTTAAGGTTACCCCATGTTGGATGTTGAATGAGAAGTGTGTTATGAACCTATTGATTAGTTCCTCAAAGGATTGAATTCCAGGTTCTAATTTAGAAAACCACTCCATGCAAGTGTTTCCTAAGCTTCTTGGAAATAATCGTAGTAAGTAAGAGTCCTCGTGTGTGAACTCTATGCTCATAGCTCAAAATTCTCGTACGTGGTCAAACGGATCAGTTCTCCCATTGTATTTGTTGTATGTTGGGTACTCACAATACCTTGGAAATGGTATCATGTTGATGCTTGAGTCAAATGGATAAGGGAAAATGTCTTGTAATAGATACCTCTTTGTTGGCCCTTGTTGGATATTCTGGAATTGTAATTGTAACTGTTGGATTTGTCTTGTCAAAGCATCTATTTGATTTGGATTCTCTATATTAGTTGAGTTAGGTGTGGTTGCTTCCTTGAGTTGATTGACATCAAAGTCTTTAGGAAGCTTAGCACCTTTGTCAGCTAATAAGAGAAGATACTTTTCCATGTCTTGCTCTAGCATCTTTTCCATAAATTTATGGAAATGAGGGTCTTGTTGCACTTTCTCGATTTCTTCTGCAGTTATTTCCTTCTCATGTGAGTTAATAAGAGGATCAATGTTGCTATATCGTCCCCAAGGGTTTTCTTCAGTCATGGCTGCTATTTTTTCGTTTTCTTGTTCTTGTTGTTTTTGATATGCTGCTCGTGTGAAGATAGGCATACAAACGTTAAAAGGTTTACCCTAGACTTTGATCTTGGATTTGATTGGATAAGTGTCAAGGTTGTTGTTTTAAAATATGATTTTGTTTTGTCTAGTTTCGTGATGAAAGGATGATAGAATCCTTGATAGGGAAATTTTGACAGAAAATCTCAGATTTTGGTGATAACGACACTATGCAAGATGCTGCAAGATCTAGGTATAGGGGTAAAGCTTTTCTTTTTGTATGACTATTGTGTTCTGGACTGTAAAAAAAATTGTTTTGAACTGATAGAAACCTTGTATTTGATATGGGCAAGCTGACAAAATGCCCTATTAACTCTCTATTTTTTGGGTTTTATGGCACGCTAAAACAGATACCGGGCGCGCTAAAACAGAGACTAGGCACGCTAAAACAGAAATTAGGCATGCTAAAATAGAGACTAGGCGCGCTGAAACATAATCCAGGCGCGCTAAAACAGATGCTAGAGGCGCTAAAATAGATACCGGGCGCGCTAAAACAGAATCTAGGCGCGTTAAAACAGAGATACAAAGCGCTGAGACAGAAACCGGGCGCGCTGAAACAGATTCTGGGAGCGCTAAAACAGATACCAAGCGCGCTGAAACAGAAACTGGGTGCGCTAAAACTATGACCTGAAGGGGTTTAAGACAAAAAAAAAACTATCTTATTCTATGAAACTCACTTGGTCTGGTATCATATTGGATGGCCGGTTGTGGGATGTATTCAGGACGAATTCTCTAACTATGATTGTGATGTTGCCTAAGAGCTCTTCTTTGAAAGTATGCTTGTGAGTCTAAGGGAGCTATGGCGTAGTCGTCTGTATAACCTCTAGAGAAATCGTGATACCTATGAATAAAAGTTCTATGTTGGAGTAGAACTTTCCTGCTTTGATATAGAAACCTTTGTTTTCTTAGGAGTTGTTTGTAGGCAAGTGTCCTCTTTGGTTTTCGGATTCGTTTCGCAAGAGATTTCTTGACAAACTTGGTGGATACCCAATCTCGAATCATGAGAAATCCACAAGTGTTTTGATTTTTAAGATTTTTGTGATGATCTTATCTGAGTTTAATGATAGAAAACACAGCAATCAAGAATAGAATGGTTTTAAAATCCTAGAATCTAAACAAGTAGTGTATGTTCTCAAGAATCAATGATTCTTCTTGATTTTTACCGGTTTGATAACAAGATAAGACAATTCAAACAGACTCACTCCTAGAGATAAAAGGTCATCGTTATATACTCGAACGGCCCACAGCTTGGAATTGCGTCGACTCACACAGCCATGTCACCCCCTAGAGGGTGCCCGTGTTTTTGTCTTTTCCAGGTGCGTACTCAGAGTGACGGAAGTGGATACCGGATCCCCTGAGCAAACAGTCCTTGGCAATTATATGGTGAGTGCTTGAGGGTAGATTCTTCCCCGCCCCTGCACCGCCGAGTATTACAATGTTCGGAAACTGACAAGCGTGCTTCTAGTTCTAGGTTCTTAGATATGGTTTCCGTTCGGAGCGGCAAATGGATAAACTCCCTCGAGAGACCTCCCAATCTTTAAAACAAAGATTTTGGGGATGGTTATCCTGCGCACTTCCGTTGAAAGAGGGTTTCCCCAAATTCACATAAATTTTAAAGTGGGTTGGAATACCATGGCTTTTGGTTGTCCCCACTCAGATCGTTCCCGTTGTGTGAGTACTTTTTCCCACTACGGTAGGCCTGTCTAAAGGTTTTAAGAAAGCATAAAATTGCATAAAGTAAATGGTGAGTCTGGTATTCTGATGCACCCAGTTAAGGGGAGAGCATAAACCTATCACCCAATCACAGCAAAATGTTGTTCTTTTTAAACCCAAAAGACAAATGATTTACTTCTAATGGAGATATTGCTCCATGACAAGCAAGATGTTCAATTTTTAAAACCTCAAAAGAAGTGTGATGTTTCAATCCTAGGATTGGTACATTTTTAATCCATTTCTATCCTATGATTGGTAAATTTTATCCATTTCTATCCTAGGATTGGTAAATTTTATTGTTTCTACCCTAGGATTGGTAAATTTTAACCAAACAGAAAGAAATAAATGAAATCTGGCCGCGGACGCGTCGGATCCAGATGAAAGAAATGACTTTAAATGAAAAGAAGTGGCGCGCTGGAACAGAAACCAGGCGCGCTAGAACAGTGACCGGGCGCGCTGGAACAGAAACTCGGCGCGCTGGAACAGTTACCGGGCGCGCTGGAATAAGAACCTGGTGCGCTAAAACAGAATCCTGGCACGCTGTAAAAACTCTCGATCCCGCGAAAACTTTTACGCTGATTCCTGTACGACAAGATTTTCAAAATTAGCAAAATATGGGGTATTGCCCCACGGTGGGCGCCATTCTGTAAGCGTGTAAAAGGGGAAAACTAAATAAACAATGCCTCTATGCTTCTAAATAGGATAATTGTATCTAAAACTCAATGAATTTAAACTAAATTAAACTAAAAAAGCTTCAAAATGCTATCCTATTGCTCTCTAACTCTAAAGAATTCTCTAATTTACTTAGCTCTCAGATTCTTAAGCTAATTAAACTATTAAGTGACACTTAGAGAATGAGAAATGAGATTATGCTACTCTATTTTAATCTAAATATGCAAACTCTATGCTAATGGCAGCCATGACTGCAAATGCTGATGCTGGATGGATGTTGGATGGTTGCTGGATGATTGTTGGATGAATGTTGGATGATTTGAATGCTTGAATGCTTTGGAAACCTGCAGAGTAAGATTGCATTAGTTGGGATCCTTTTCTTGTAGCCCAAGAGTTGTATTTATAGCTTTCACGGCAGCACAATTGTACAGGAAACCGGGATGAGGGGCTGTGATTTCTTCTGGAGAATCTAAAGGCTTGGGATGAGAAGAAGGAGCTGATCATGGGGAATGGTTTCTCCCCATGAAAACACCAGGCAATATAAGAGGGAAGGTGGGTGGAAGGTTGTTGAGAGATCTTCCTGCAGATTTTCCCTGAAGCATTTCCCGTGAATAGCAGTGCCATTAATTTGATTGGTGAGAAATAAATATTTATTGGTGAGGGAATAGTGCAAAATTTATGCCATAAATTTAAATAAATTTTAATTTATTTAAATTTAGCAAAAATGAGGAATAAATAATTTAATAAACCAAACTATAGGGTTTGGTTTTATTAAATTAAAGGAGAGTGATAATTAAATAAAAGATTTTTGAAAATCTTTATTTAATTAAGAGGAAATGTGAAATTAAATAACACGAATTATTTAAATTGTGTATTCAATTTTAAGATAGAAGAAATAATGATAATAATTAAATAAAATAAAGTTTTTAATTCTGTTTATTTAATTAAGAGAGAATTAATGTGATAAAATTGATAATAATTAAATAAAACAAAGTTTTTAATTTTGTTTATTTAATTAGGAAAGAAAAATAGGAGAATTGATAAATGAACTTAATATAAATAAATATTTCTATTTATTTACTAAGTAGAGGAATTTTAAGATTAATTAATCAAATAAGGCGTATTCGATTAATTGGATTCTCCAGACCATTTTTAGGTGTCTACAATATTTGCGCCTTGAATCACTTGTATATGGTTGTCATCTAAAGAAATTCATAAAGAAGATATAAATTATTGGAAGAGAAAAATTCCTCGTCTAATGTGTGAAATGCAAAAGTGTCTATCTTCAACATTTTTCAATGCACAAGAACACTACCTCATACACCAGGTTGAGGAGATTTAATTGTGTGGACCTGTACACATAAGGTCAATGTGGATGGTTGAGAGACACTTGAAATTTTGAAGGCTTTGGTTAGACAAAGAGAACATCTTGAGGGTTCTATGGTGGAGGGATATATGGTATACCAGACCATAGTGTACATTAGTGAATATCTTCCTAATTTTTCAATAAAGACCCATGTAGATCGCATTTGGGATCCCAACTCCATTAACAAATTCAAAGGGGAGTACCTGATAGGGAAAAGTAGATTGAGGAAAGTGAGAGGTGATTATAAGATGGTCATAGAGATTAATTGAAATATATTTTACATATGGTTTTTATGTATATTGTACTTATTTAATTTTTAATCTTTGATATACATCAATTATAAATTAAGGTCGTTTATTGTGGTATTTAATTAATTATACGTCATTTGTGAATTTCAATTCTTTTGATACAATTGGTCAAGAGTGGGTTGCACTACATTTGTACATCACCAACAATCTTGATTGGATGATGGTATGAATTGAACGATGTCAAAAATCTGGTCACGCATTAACATGGGAAGGTGTGGTTTCATTGGTTAAAAAAACTCATCGTAATGGAGATTCCAATGTTACACAAAGGAAAATTGATTTAGCATATGGTTTAAGAGATAAACAGGTACGTATAAATATATTAGTCACCCATATTATTTAATTATTTTCAAGTATATTGATGTATACATATGTTGAGATTGTTTTCTTTGCATACATTAAGCCAAGAATAAATATGTTTATCAACTGATGATATTGCAATAATTTTTACATGTTTGACATATTGTAGGTGAAACACCACAAGGCTATGTGGTGCAATGGTCATAAATTTCAAATCAAAATGTTGGATGACATGAAAACTTGTGATTCTGGTATAACTGCAGTCTTTTAGGTGACTAATGTTTCATCTAGAAGTGACATACATCTAGAAGTCTCAGAAAATAATACTATGGGATATTGGATGATATACTTGAGTGTGACTTTAAGTCCTTTAGATTAATTATGTTCTTCATCCTATGGTACAGACTATGATTGAATAAAAATGATTCTGAGAGAACTGTTAGTGAACATGATAATGGATTTACCATGGTTAATACAAAGTTGATCGAGCGAGCTAGAAATGAGCCCTATGTTCTTCCAAGCCAATGTGAGCAGGTATTTTACTTAGAGGTTCCAGGTAAACTGGGTTGGTCATTTTTTGTTAGACATGATCCAAGAAGAAGGCTGGTAAAGTATAATGTGGTTGAAGAAGAAGATACCGAAGAACTAGAAGATGATCAGGATCAATAGTTAGTTGATGATGTCCTTGACGAAGATGTTGAAAAGGAGGAACTAGATCATGATGATGTAGGAGTTAATGTTCATGAAGATGATATCCATGTGGATGATGACATTATCGAAACTGATATTGATGATGATGATAATATGACCAATCCTTACAATGTTGAATCTGGATCAGATGATACAGACAAAGAGTTGGATGAAGAAGAAGATCAATGACATTGAAATGTATAAGTTATGCGATTATATTATCTATTTGATATTAATTTCTTGATAGAATTATATTTGACTTATGTGGTTACATAATTAATTCATGATGTTTTTAGTTTGTATTCCATTACATAATTAATTTAATGATGTACTTTTTAATGTTTGAAAGGTCAAAAAATTAAAGCATTTCAATAGTGATGTTAACAACCTTAAAATTAGTGTGTTTTATGTTTCATGTGATCATAAAAAATTAAAAAGTCAGTTGTAGAGCTGGTTGTTCAGTGGTTTACATGTAAAGGCCTTTTAGAAGGCATAAAGTGATCATTGTAATGGTTGAGGATTAAAAATACAAGCTCTTGCCATTCGAAAATATGTGTTTTTCTTCAAAATTTCTGTATTTTTCTTGTTATGTAGCACTATACAGTCACATGCAGCCATATTTTGATGTGAAATAAATTCCAGGTCATGAAGATATGTGTTATCTTTGATTTGAATCTAATTTGAGGGCTTAAGGCGTTGATTTGAGTTAGAAAGCTTCATTTCTTTGCGTACAGCCCGATTACCCTATTTTTGAGGGTTGTGTAGTCCAAACATGATATAAAGGGGCTCTTACACTTTTTGTGATTACTGTAGCTTGTGTAAGAGGCCCCATGGATACTATTGTAATTTTAGGATGCATGAATAGAGCATAGGATGAGAAATAAAGAAGGTATAGCTGCTGTCCTCAAGAGTTTTGTGAAGAAAAGCATGTGCAATGAGAGGTTCAAGCCTATGTTTCAACAAAACATGTATGGGAGATCTTATTTTATAAATTTTTATCCATGTGCAGACCTAATGGGTTGTTTCTAAACACTGGATATAAATGATATACATACACACACACACACATATATATGTATGTATATATGTATGTATTTATGTATGTATGTATATATATTTTTAAATGTAAATGTAAATGCAATTACTAGATGCTCTCCTAGAACAATAAATGCAACATATCATTAAAGAAATCTATATCTATGTATATAAATGTGTATTTCTAAATTCAAATGTAAATGCAAAGAGCATATGGTTTTGTAGTGTTCTAGATACAACATATCCATAAATTAATGTAATTGAAATTCTAAAGTCTTCAACACATATAATATGAAATTGATCAAACTATTAAACTACATGAGAAATAAATGAAAACAATAAATGCATATGTATGTGTATTTGTAAATGTAAGTGTAAAATAAATAAGAATAATTAAAACTATAAAAGAATACAAGGAAAGGTTTAGAGTTTAGAGTGGTAGAGAGATAGAGGGTAGAGAGTTTAAGGGTTAATGTTTTAGGGTTTAGGGTTAAAGGTAGAGGGTGTTGGTTTGTTTTTTACACTGTAACCAGGTTGATCTTCTAATCTACCTATGGGATTACCAATTCCAATCAAGGGCAGCTCAAAGGACCTGGACTAACTGACAAGGACTTTAAAAAACCTCCTACACTTTGGGCTCTGCAAGACTCAGGATGTGTTTACAACCTCTGCACCAATATCATAAACAACATTAACATATAATAGATAATTCCATTGACTAGCTCAACACAATAGGATAATATCGAATAAAATTGGCTGTTCACCGATAATATCAACTATGTGGATCATGAGATAACTACAACACAATCCATAGTAAAATATAGTCATTAATTTGCAATTTGTAGCAAGCTCTAGGCAAAGACAAAATAATTGAACTACAAAATAAGTACAACTTAGATCAATGTCATATATCCACTGTAGGAGTCAAATTCATAAGCATCTAAAGGTTTATGACAGATTTAATACATAACATATAAGATCCCTGACAATATTGCATTACAGTTTCATCAGTATGCATTCTCACCCAGTACTACTTATCAAATCCTTATACAAAACATATCTACCTATAATCCCATTCAAGCATTTTAATTAATTTCTTGAATTAAAGCTAAAATAAGGATTATACACACCACAACAGTGAGATGAATGAAACAACCCTTAGTCATCTTATTCAAAATTTGGATATGCATGTACAGTGGAGAGACATGAGTTTGAATTTATCATTTCAACTCAAATGCTAGTACTATTATACAACATTAAATCCCCATGAATTCAAAACCGATTACAAAATAACTCAAAATCTAAATTGTATTTCTCTCTAAAACCATTGGACTTTACAATTTGCTCTGCAACTTCACCTAGACTCGACCAAAAATTATCTAACTTGCTAACCTATACTTCTAGCCTTGAAATCCTTCTTATAGAAAATGAAAGAGCAAACAAGTATCAGGATAGAAAGTACACATGTCACCAGCCAAATGAAGCATCTAGTGATATTCCAAAAATCATTACAACAACCATCACCCTAGAGAATATTCCTGTTCATCATGTCAGCTGAGGAAAATTGAGGCAACAACAAAAAACCACAAGAAACCCATGTCAAAACTGCCATCAAAGAAAAATTAGAGGCTGTTGTAACCGCAACATCTGATTTACCAACCGTTAGTAATTCATTCTTTTATTCCTCCTCAGTCAAATATTTATTTACCCACCTTGATATTCTTCATCAGTTGGCCAGTCAAAATTAATTACCTCATTCATGTTGGCATTATAAGGTGTGTATTTTACTACTATCTGATTTGTATTTCTTTCAAAAGATTCCAAAAATGAGCTGGTACTAATGATTTTATCCATACAACTCACCAACAAGTCATAATCTGAGTCATCACAAATTAATGTAATTTGATCATTGATGACTTCACCTGCCTGAGCTTGCCACTACTGGAATGATCTGATTTTCCCCTACTCATCAATTATATCAGGTAACAATGTGTTACCCCAATCATTGAAATTCTTCACCAACTCCCTAATCTTCCTACTCAAGTCATCTGGTAAGGTCTGAAAACCTTGCAATGATTTTATTAACACTTGAGTAGGCTTTAATGATTGGGGCCTATTGTTTGTATCAAACCTTGAGGCCTTATACATGACATCCAAATCACTGGCCCTAGGGATCCAATTTTCAATCAATGGTATCACTACCTCCTGATCCCTATCAATATTTTTTATTGCATCTAATAGCAAAGAATATAAAGAATGTATAGATAGAAATTTATTATCAACCTTTTCATTCAAATTCCTTAAAACAGTAGTAACAATCTTTTTTTGCTTTGAAAGAGATCCCTCATCATTTACCCTCAAGCATGCATGTAACTCATCAATTCTTTGCAAGAGTTGCTTCTTTGCAGGGTCAATAGAGCACTCTATTTCTTCATTTTCCTCTAAAGAAGGGGTGAAGGAAAGATTCTGACTGGGAGACCCTGGTGTGGAAACAATTGGAGAAGCAAGAGACACTGACCCTGCTATGGAAGGTAATGTACTGGTCCCTAGAGCACTTGATGTCTCCCCAATCTGTCTATACTTGAACCTTTCCACCTTAGTTTGCAACTCAATATTCATCTGTTGCATCTTGTTGTATTCTTCAATCAAAAGGTTATACTTCTCCATTAGGATTTTCTTTTCAGCCTCCTCCCTTTCAGCAGTCTTTTGGGCCAATTTGGCCACATTCACAATTAAAATACTGGCCTCAGTGGTTGAGGTATTTGAAGCTCTCTTTATTATTAATCCCCATCTAAAATTTGGATTAATGTTTGTAATATTTGTCTCTCTCCCTTGTGGGGCCAATGCCCAAATTTCCAAGATTTCATACTCTTCACTGAAAGCATAATCTTGAAGTGCTACCTTGACTTCTTCTTCATATTCTTGCAAGGGATGCTTGGACTTCATAATAGCATTAAAGGCCACTGCATCTACAATGTCCCATCTAGGCAGAATCAATACACCAGCCTAACTCACCAATTTTTTTCCTTCCTCAGGAGTGATGTTCTTAAATTCTTCCATTAATTCAACTTTCACTTCCTCATCATTCTCCTGGTCTGACCTGTCAGGTCTTAGTTCTCTTTTCTCCTTACATTTATTTTGATATTCTTCAAACTTTATCCTCCATACCAATTGCAATAATATTGTAGTCTTTACAAATACATTGTCATCTAGAAACTCCTTACATGCTTCCATTCTTGCATTTTGTACACTTTTTTCTTTCATATCTAAATTAGATAAAACCAATTTAGCTAGCCTAGGAGGGGAAGGCATACCAACCTGCATGTCCTGATTAGTAACAATAATTTCATCCATCAAAATTTGATGTGGTTGATTTGTTCTTTTCCTTTTAGGGCTTGGCTTAGATGATGGTGATGGGGGACTATCTTCTAGTGATGACTCTAAATCAATGATCTTAATTGCCCTAGGCACTTTGAATTTTTGACATGGTTGTGAAGGAAACTTCATAATTTGTTTCACGTTTTTGTCCACTTCTTCCTCACCACCACTGCTATCCTTTTTTCTCCTATAAATGGGCCACTTTTCTGTAGGCTAGTATGTTGACCTTGTTTCAAATGGTTTGGAACCTTGTTCTTTTACACCCAGACTCAACTCTAAGTTTAATTTTTTGGTTCTCAAAGCTCCCATAATCTCTTTGAAGTTTTCCATCAAAAAATCAATTTTCTTATGGTGGGGACTGAACTCCAACAATGGATCATATTTCGGATACATGTTGTGCATAATATCTAATAGCTTATCATAAGCTATCCATTTCTCCTTGTTCAACTCCTTCTTATTTAGGTCGAACTCGTTTATGATCAGGTCCTTAGGAAAGTTGAACCCATGCACAAACTTTCCAACCTTTATTCTTTGTTTAAAAAGGGTAAAGAAATCCTCAGGATCATGCTGCCGCTTTGGACCACATCTCAAATGATAATCCTCAAAGAATTTCTCAAAGTGCACCCAACCTCCTTTTGAAAAGGCAAAATCAGATACCACGGTATAATCAGGGAAAAATGTTCCCTAACCCCTCCCTGTGAGGTTGTCCTCATGGATGAAACCTATCTGCCACATAACTTCTGCAAACCCCACTCTTGGTGGCACATTGTATGATAGTATATGAGGGGCTCCTTGAAAACCATATACCCTCAAAACAGTGCTGAGTGGGTATGGGATAATGTCACCCTAGTTATGGCTGACTTTTAATTTTGGCTTCCTCCCCTTTGGCCTGAGGAAATCATGTAATTCCTCATGAATCCTAGGTACATTCACCATCAATCTAGCCCTCAATTTGGAAGTAAAACAATTATCAATTGCACATAACTAGTGCTTTCATTATTACAAGATAAATTTGTAGTCCATATTTGTATTGGCAATCTTTCTCCATCAACCGATTGCCTTAATTTCATCTTTTCAGAGAAGAAGTCAGCATTCTTGAATAAAAACATATGCATTAGCATAGAATACCAAAAGAATTGAGTGTCGGTATCATTTTTTTGTAGCTTTGACAACCCCTCATGTATCCTCTCAACCAAGAAAGAAGCAAAGTCATATGTGACAGACAAGTTAGGGTGTTGTATTTGCACCCCCATGAACATGTATGCAATGGGCATCACCGCACTAGGACTGAAACCCAAAATCTGACACAATGAATAAAAAGTGTCCAGGAAATGATTTGAAAAACAATTTAATCTGAAAGGTTCCTGGTCACTGGGGCTGATATGAAATATTGAACCTCTTGCCCTATCTAGATGAGGTGGAAGCAATTTAGCTCTGAAAAGAGACTTCAACTTTTCATATTCTTGCTTCATTTCCTCAAGGTTGATAGGCACCAAGTCCTCACTTGGTTCACTCAAGTAAAAAATCTATTGAATATCATCTCTGTTAATGCTCAACAAAACATTTCCATCATTATCCCTAATTACTCGTGTGACAAGGTCATATCTTGCAGCTATTGCCATAAGCAGGTCTACATCAGAGAAAACATTCGGTACCACCAGCTTCCCCATATCATACATCCATCCATTTCAAAAAGGGTGAGGCAAATTCCTCTGTCCATACCACAATCTAAACAATTCCAAACCCATGAGAGGAACCCTAGCATCGGCTATGTTGGAACAATTGTATACTAACCCGTCCCCCAGAATTTTCCCTCACATTAGAACTAATCCCTTCTTTCTATCATTCATTGACAAGGGAAATTGATCTAGGAAATCATCATATAGGTTTCTTTTTAAATAGTCAATCTGGCCAGAATGTTGCTTGGGTGGTGCCATTTCGGACAAACTAGGGCTTTTTATAACTTCACACTTCAAATAGCTAGGACTAACTAGAGATATGAAATTATAGAACAAAATATTGCAATTTCTCACAATTTAAATAAAATATAGCCCTAAAATGTTTATCAACATGTCCTATGATAAGTACAACAAATACTTTCCTTAATTCAAGCACAGAGTGACTGGGAAACATAGAAATTAACTCACGACTCTTTTCACAAAATTCCCAAATTCTGGCTGTCAGAGTTCACAACCTTGCTCTTAGATCTAAAACGGCTTTGCAAAATACCTGAATGCTTTGTGACACACATAAAGCAGGAGAATTGATTTTATTTCAATCAAATTGTGCCAGTAAATGTCTCATCCACCATTAAAGCTCACTCGTGCACTACACGAAAGACTCCAACCATATTTGATGAAGATTTAAATTCAAGTCGTCGATCCTTCATTTTGATCAAATCATTGATGACTACCTTCAAAATAGGCTGAAACAATTTCCAACATGGCCATAAGGGGATCACCATACCATACATTGCGAAGGAAGTCCATGTGGTGGTTACCTGCTATATTGCAATCTGTAAAAATCCTGCAACTTCAGATCATGTGATGGTGGGCAACCGTAGATCTTGAGCATCAATGATCTCATTCCTTCAACACAGTCATCAGCTCGATCATTAACCCTCAAGCAGGTTTTCCATCAAGATTATAACACATCTGTCAATTTGAATCGCGTGCATCTTAAGAGCACTTTAGTAACCTTCCTTTTAATGTATTTAAGGTAGGATTAATGTTCTGTGGTATTTCCTTTATTCTTTCGTCTTCATCAGATGAGACACGTGGCGACCACTTGTGGTATCACAATTGACGGTGGGGCCATCACGAGATGGTAGGGAACAACAGAGATCAAATGGTAGTTGATTAGTGGTCACTCAATTTCACCCCCAGAAGGACATGTGGCTCCCGCCTGCGATATCGCAATCAATAAAAATCTTGTAGATTCTGATCACACAATGGCGGGAAACCATTGATATCCGAAGGAAATTTGATCAATGGTAGTGAAATTTTGATCCCTTCTACAAAATAAAAAATTCATTAAAAAGGACGAGGGGACATCACTAGGCCAACAGTAAACAATGACTTAAGTTGTTTTTTAAAAGATGAAACACGGGGCCAACCGAGACTTAGGAAATAAAACCCTATGGAGGAAATAAAGTAATAAAATCAAAGTTGGGTTTTAATTTTAATCCGGTTACGTAAGCCTAAGCCATTAACCCCAGTGGTCATGTCACCGACGGCTTAGCCAAAGCTTTTCATTAAATACTAACTGTGCAATGTGTAGGTTTTTCAGATTCAAAGATATGGGAGAAGATCTCAATTGTACCCCAACAACTCGTAGACCTAAGGTTCCGCCCTGTTATTTGGTGCGAGGTCAGCAAAAGGAAGATGTGTGTCCTGTATGGAATTTGGGGCCCAATCTCCAATATTGAGCTCATAGCCAGTGGTTTTAGACTGACAACCAAGATCAAAAGCTAATGTAAATCTCTATTGTTCCCTGCTAGCTCGCAAGAGGAAGATGAAGGTTGGTTAAAAGCCACGAGGTCAACGAGATTGCAATGCGTAGCTCTAGCCATTCAGTTTGCAAAGTGCATAGGACCTGTCGACATGGTAGTTGGTTTTCGAGATGGATTAATGTTATTGGTCATGAGGAAGGTCAACGATGCTTCATTGGATGTCAAACCAAGTTATCCCAAGATAAATCGTTTCATCTGCCAACTCTTCACGAGATCAGCAAGCAGTATTCAAAGTTGGAAAATGGCACATGGTGGTCGTTTTATTATACAAATGGTGAAGCATTAATGAATTATTACTTTCTTGTGTAGTGAAATCGATCTCAATCTATGTGAAGATGTTGTTGTTGTAAATCATGAAGGGTGATCTACGGATTCTCATGCAACTCAAGTTAAATGGTGATAGTACATATACCGCCAAATTGCCATGTTTGCACATGGATTTTTACTAAGAATTGATGAAGGTTTCCATTACCTCGCACAATAAATACAAGAGGAATTAACTGCTGATAGTGTCATTCTTGTAGCAGTTAGAGCACTTTCTGGGTTGAGTCTAATCAAGTTTGAGTGCTTGTTTGACAAGAGAAAATGAGTAAGTTAGTAAGGAGGTCTGTTTGTTTGAGCTCAAAAAAGCTCAGTCCTGCTATTCAGGAAGGTGCTTTGGTTGACAAGCCTAGGCTTGTGCCCACTAGATGCAGTAGAAGGTTGCAATTCTAGGACATTTCTTTTCAATTGGTAGATGACAAAGGCAAGTAGTCGGTGTGCTCTATTACTAGTGTTGGTAGGAAAATAGGGTATGGGAATGGCTCCTCTGGATGCCAACACTCGCCCATTGACCTTACGAGCAACACTTCTGATGATGTAACCGAGACCGACTCTGACTACTGTTGGTATTTACCTCACTTAAATCATGGTCTACCCTCTAATGAGGAAGTGATATCTATGGTGCCATTGGCTGTTAAAACCCCAAGCGAACGGACTAGAACTGTATTGGGAAAGGAAAAGAAAGAAGAAGAGGCCAAGGTTTCCTCTCCTCCTCTACCAAAAAATAGAAGCGAGCATGTATATTGGGGTCTCAGTGTTGGTAAGGGGAGGGTGGTAGATAAATAAGAAGTTGTGTGGGATGTAAAATTTTTTGTTGATGATGTTGTTGTTGGTGGTGGTGTTGGTTCTGCGTGTGTGGCACATTTTGATGTCAATTGTGTTCCTTCGTGGAAATTTGGTTGCCTGGTTTTTTTGCATGGATAGCAACAAAGGGTATTTTTATGACAATTTGTGTTCCCTTTTCTAATGGTAGTTACAACTTTAGCTTTCCCCAGTTCATGCACTATGTTTTGCAAATTCAATGTGCGAGAAGTTTTGAAATGAAAGTAAAATGCAATAGAGATTTTGTTCAAATGAAAATTTGTGGTGAAATTACATTTGAGCCCAAATATTGTTGCTCTCTTGTCATATAAAAGGGAATTAAAGGCTCATTTGTAGGGAGAGAACTGATGAAATCTCTAGCTAGGTTTTGAGTTGAATATATGGGTAGAAAGATTGGAATAAAATAGATAGCCTGTTTTGAGTTTTGGATGAATATATGTAAAATATCTTAAATTGTATGCATATATGACTTATAAGCATGAAT
>VDFB02223513.1:0-11255 GCA_007258455.2 Sequoia sempervirens
GACATAGAGACATTGCAAGTGATCACAAATTTGACCCAGAGTGTCATCCATCACACTAGCCCTATTGTACAACGCCATCTAGGGGAGTCTTCAGGTGGTGGCCTCCGAACCCATGTGTGTCAACCTTGCGGTGACTTGTTCATATCAGCCCTCACAGGCACTTTCCGAGAGGATTGCTACACGCCGTCCATATGATACTACTGACTCGATCCATATGCATCTATGGGGATGGAGAGGATAGCTGACATTTTGCATGATGCATATGGCATTGACACTTAGGTAAAATTCAGCATGTTCATTGAATTTAATTTATTAAATTTTGATTGTGAAATGCAAGATTAACTAATTTAGTTTTATTATTTTAATAAAATTGCAGGGTCACAATGTAGAGACTGGATACACTAGTCATCCACCTACTTATTTTTGCAATACACCTATCGGTTGGGTATGTAAAGTTAGTAAACAATTATAAATTTATTACATGTGTTAATAGCATTGTTTTACGAATGGTATTTTAATATGTGATTTTGGATGTTGAACATGGTATTGTTGGAGGTTTCAAGGAAACACCTCCGAGTGCCAGTAGATTTGATCAAACGTTCATGGAGGTAATATAGAATTTAAAGAGAACTTAAGTAATGAATTCTAAGTTTAATAGATTTGTGTAGTTTATATTCATATTGTTGACCTTACGTTGCATTACACAGATCATTCAAAATAAAAGCATTACTTCAAATTCAATAACTAATAATCAGAAATATATACATTTTAATACTTGTACTCAAAATTTTGTTCATTAGATCTCATACATTATAAGTCATCCACATGGATAAGCTATTGTAACTTTTTTTGTGATTGAATAATTTGTTTTTATTTTCAAATGTTGTGAAACAACATGGAAACATTGAGGGCAATGGATATTGAGTGTTTCCCTCCACTATACAATCATGATGGCTACGATATGGGAGGTATGAGGAAAATTACTAAATTTCAATTTACATTCATTGTTATAGATGAACTAGTTCTAGTGAAAAATCAAACCATTATTGATTCATAGTTTAATTCCTATTTGGATGGTTTATACAGGGCTTGAGCACACCTGAGCATTAGCGTGCAAACATTTCCATTGAGGAGAGTGATCGTGAGATGGCCATAAGTGATTATTTTGTTAAATATATTAATTTTTATAATGTAATTTCTATATATTAATGTCTTTACTTCTTATTGTAACAGTTGAAACTTCACTAGAAGCTAAACACTAGGAGCAGTAGGAGCACTCCTCGAGCATAGCAGAAATGGGTGATAGACTTATTGCCATCGGATCACCTAGCAAAGGGAAAGAAAATTGTATTTGAACCAGAGCATGGAGAGAAATGAATTTTGAATGCACAGAGCCCTTTGTTGTATGCCTACATGGAAATTTTGTACATATTTTGTATTGGATATATTTAACATTGAATGCCTATATGGCATTCTTGTAAGCCTATATGGCTATTTTGTAACTATATTTTATACTTATATCAACATATATTGATGTATGCGTACATGGCTATTTGCTTAATACAAATCTTTTTGTCGATGGTGTCCATATTTGCAAATTATAAATTCATGGTTTAATAGATATGAGTTACATGTATTCAAGTGTATACTTTACAACTTACGCACATATATATTTTGACTTATGTGTGAACATAAAAAAGTGTGAAAATTTATGTGTTTGGAAGTCAAATGTAAGCCAATTTTGCATTTCTTAGTTCTTGCATACTTGATCTTATGGACTTATTCCTTCCTAGCACATATTTTGAATATTTCTCATTTGGTGCAGAAGATAGATTCCTCATTTTTGAACCACTCATAGCAAAGAGATTCACAATAAGACTTTAGCATTGGAACACTACTCCATACTTCTCTTGTCTAGACCATAAAGGATTGAAAATTCTTAATTTGATGCAATGATAATCCATTGAGATGAAATTTATAACCATGCCTATTTTGAAACTTCACATCTAATACTGCATCAACAAGAACTTAAGAAGTGTTGCATAAGAGTGTTAGGTTTGATAGGCCTTCTCTTCCCTAAGGGAGGAGAGCCTGCATCTTGAATTTTGAATTTTTTTTTTCAAAAGTAAACATTTTACCTAAAAGCATCAAACGTAGATGACATATTTGGCTAAGTCTATCTTGAAAATTATCAATGCGTTCGAACTCTAAAGGAGATTCTCCCTGAAAAGTAAACTTTACCCTTTTTCCCAAGGAAAGAAATTGCAACAAGTTGCATGTGATTTATCTTATTTCTTTCTCATAGTTCTTGGTCAATCATTCATGGCTCAGGATAGTTCTGTTCCAAGGCAAGGACACCCAAAAAATCATTGAGATTCTTCTATGATTTGCAAGAAAAAGGATTTGACTCTTTCACAATGTAAATAATTATGTAACACTATTTTCTTGTTTTCCTTCCACACAGAAAAATGTTCACACTTTTCAGATTGATCAATGATCAATAATGGCTGATTGTAAACACTTGACATTTTTTATGTTTGAACTTTAATTTATAATTTTGTATCATGACATTCAATTAGATCACTAATATTTTAATATTTCACTATAAAAGTGGTGGTGTATTTTTGCTATGTTATTTGACTATTAATATGGTGGTGTATTCTAAACTTGATTACTAGTGCAAATATGTATATATTTCTTATTTTTATATGTTTTTGTATGACCGAACCCAAAACAAACCCAACCCCAAAAATTTTTTCCCAAACCGACGAACCGGGTTCTCGAACCCAATCCCGAACCGAAAACTGAACCGGTAACTTAGTAAAAAATAGATTTTAGTAGTTTATATTCATAACGTTGATTACATTGCATTGCACATCTTTCAAACTGAAAGCATTGCTTCACGTTTCATAACTAATAACTAGATGCTGATAGATGACAAAATTTCAATTACAATATAGTTTTTACAAAGTCAACCTAAGCAGTTATGCAATTACTTCACATTGCATAACAAATAACTAGGAAGCGACTGCCAATTGCATTTGGTTGTCATGGAATTCTATGAGACCACATTTCTTTGGAGCATTTTTTCAAATAGTTCAGCGCCCCTTTGTCTATACTACCACATTTTTCTTACATGTGTCTACCAAAGCATTTTGTCAAATAGTTCAAGTGTTGCCTTGTTGCTATGTCACGAAAGCCTAAAACAAGTGCTTTCGAACAAGCTATGGATGCTTGGAAAAAATCTATCAAAAGCATAATAGTAAGCAATATCATAGACAAGGCAATGAACTCTTTGAAAAAATGCCTCAAAGAAATGAGGTCTCATGACCTAATGGAATGCCATGACAATCAAATCCATCACCATGAGACCTCATTTCTTTGAGGCATTTTTTCAAAGAGTTCATTGCCTTGTCTATGCTAACACATTTTTCATACATGTCTATCAAAGCATTTTATCAAACGAGTTCATTGCCTTGCTGCTATGGCTAAAAGCCTAAAACAGGTGCTTTCGAACAAGCTATGTATGCTTAGAAAAAATATATCATAGCATAATAGTAAGCAATAGCATAGACAGGGAATGAACTATTTGAAAAAAAATGCCTCAAAAATGGGAGTCTCATGGTGGTGGAATGCGACAAACAAATTGTTGTGGATTGTCATGGCATTTCCATCACCATGAACCAACTGAACGCCCTAAATAATTCACCCTGTCTATACTACTACATTATCATGCATGTTTGCAAGCATTTTATCAAATGAGTTAAAACTTCCTTGTTGCTATGGCTAAAGCCTAAAATGGAGTGCTTTCAAAAAGCTATGGATGCTTGTGGAAAAATCTATCAAAGCATACTAATAAGCAATAGCATAGAAAGAGCTGGCAAATTGTTTGAAAAAGCCTCAAAGAAATGTGGTCTCAATGGTGGAATGCCATGATCATAGCAATTTTTCTTGTCATGGAATTAGTCATGCCATCCCATCTGTAAAGAGACCCTTTCTTTGAGGCGACACCTCAAAGAGTTCACTGCCTTGTCTATGCTAACACATTTTTGATACATGTCTATCAAAGTATTTAGCCAAACAGTTCATTTCCTTGCTGCTATGGCTAAAAGCCTAAAACAAGTGCTTTTGAACAAGCTATGGATACTTAGAAAAATCTATCAAAGCATAATAGTAAGCAATAGCATAGACAGGGAATGAAGCTGTTTGGCACCTCAAAGAAATGTGGTCTCATGGTGGTGGAATGCCATGATGGTGCAGGAATGCCAGCTCCTTGAGGATCATTTGGAGATTCAGGAGATGGCAGGGGTCTTGAAGGCCTATAAACCTTTCCAGAGCATCAATTATAGCATTTGAAGCCTATAATGGCATTTGGCATGGATGAGTGTAACAGGAAGATCAAAAGTCCTAAGGGTCCTGATAAGGACCATAGGACCAAATTGACTTGTAAATGGAACAATGATGTTCTAGGAGTTTAAATAGGTATATAATGTTTGAATTAGGTTAAATAAGGTTGAATGATGATATGTAATAGTTTTGGAAGCTTTATAGTTAATAGGAGTTAATAAATTGCAATGTTGGAAATTCAAAATTTTGAAATCCAACTTTGGGTGGAAAAGTGAGTTTTAGGAGTTTTAATCACAATAATGTAATAAAATCAATTCTAATCAGTTGGGACAGTTGTAGGATGAGTATATAAGCCTAGAGAAATCATTTGTATGGAGGGTTGGCTGATATTGCAAGTGTTGTACAGACTGCTACATAAAATCAATAAAAACTTCAATCTTTTTGCATTTTCTTGAGTTTTTTGATGAATTTCTGATTCCTTTTGGTTTCATGCTCATTTGGATGGTTTAATAACTTGTATTTACATGAATTTAACCTTTTGAATGACCTAATAATGTTGAGAATCAGTTTCTTGTGTTATATTGTTGACTGTCCTCAAAAAGTATAGATTTTTCACTAGTTTTGAGAGTCTTCATGAATAAATGATCCATTTCATGGGAAAGTGTGACTAAAAACTTGTGAAATGGATCATATGTAACTTTTATTATACAGATATAACAAGTTATTGTGCAGGAAAGAGTGATTATTGGGTCTACACCGAGTTTTAGCAAGGAAAAGGGCATGAAAATGGTGCCTAAAGTGTAGCAGCAGGAGATCTACCTTAATAAGGGGTATATTTCTGAGTTGAAGGTGTTTATATATGTTAAGTTATTGGTGAAAATTCCAAGAGAAGGTTCTGGAAGTGTTGGGAAAGCTAATTTTCAAGAGGACCTAGTTTTGGAGCAATTTATTGAGGGTTTTGTGATTTAGGGTGTTGAGGGTGTCAAAGAAGACTAATACCTTGAAAATATTTGGTTTGGGAACATTTTAAAATACTGTTGAAATTTTCATAGTTAGGGGATAAGTTTAGAGAGGGGTTTCTTTGAAAAAGTGGGCTAATTAGGCCTTAAAATTGAGGAAACAACAGATTTTGGTAGGTTTGATCCAAAAAAAGTGCCATAAATGATTTTATATGTTGTGTATCATCATGAATAACATCTGAATCAGTCATTATATTGAGGATTCCTTCGGGGAAGTTGAGTGAAAAGTCAAAAACCATCGCTAGAAGCCTAGTCAAGGTGCAAAAAGTGAGTTTTGTATAAGACAAAGATTTGGGGCTTTGAAACCATTCAAGAATTTTTTTTTTGAGTTCCTTGAGATCACTCCAAGGGTTTGGGTCCATTAGGAAAGCATCTAAGTTATAAGTGCACTATTGAGGCTTGTCTCCATCAGGGTGCTTGGAAGAGTGCTTGAGATTGCATCATTGTAATCCTTGAAACTTTGAGTTGTGACTAAAGTCCCATCCCCTCTGCATCACATGACAAGAAAATTGTTTTGGATTTTCATGGAATTCCATCACCATGAGACCACATTTTTTTGAGGTATTTTTTCAAACAGTTCACTGCCTTCTCTATGCTAGTACATTTATCATACATGTTTACCAAAGCATTCTATCAAATAGTTCACTTCCTTGTTGCTATGGCTAAAAGCCTAAAATAGGTGCTTCCAAAAAAGCTATGGATGCTTGGAAAAAATCTATCAAAGCATACTAATAAGCAATAGCATAGAAAAGGAAGAAAATTGTTTGAAAAAAAGCCTCAAAGAAATGTGGTCTCAATGGTGATGGAATGCTATGACAATCCACAACAATTTGCTTGTCATGGCATTCGTCATGCAATTCCATCACCATGAGACCACATTTATTTGAGGCATTTTTTCAAAGAGTTCACTGCCTTGTCTATACTCTTATGAATATAATTTATTGAAATTCGAGATGCTCTTATAATGTCTATGTCATAGGTGGTCATGCTAAGGTTAAATTCAAATGAATAACTTGAAATTGCCTCATCAAGCTTCGCACACAATTTTTTTAATGGCTTAAAATTATAATTGAGATTTGTCAAGATCATCAAAATAAGGATGTTGCATTGCTTTTCTGCTTGAGATTCTCTTGGATGGCTCATAAATCTGCATTTTATGCAAGGGGACACCAATCAATGTTTGCCTAGTTACATATAGATATACAAAGTAAAATAAGATGATAGCATTGGCATCAACCAAACTGACGTGGATACAAGTATAAATTAATAAGAACCATTGTGCATATACTTACAAATTAATCTAATGAACCATCTGGGTTTGCTATACTCTTTATTGTGTCAAGTATTGCCTCATGGTTAGACTCACAGACCTTCCACAAGGTCTTGTTCAAAGGTCTACCCCCATATTTGCTCAAACGAACATTGGATGCCACAACAAGGTTTGAGTAATGAAGAATCTTACGATGCATGTCAAATTCCTCAAACAACCAATGTTTAACACTGTTATGTGGGTACCTTCTCAGCCACATTCCAGTAACAACAATTGAGCCTGTAGGGTATTCAATGTTTTCTCCATCTATAATTAGGGATTCCAATTTCTTTTTTGCCTCAACACGACGACACAAGTAATAGTCTATACCCTCTTCGTTGTATTCATCTACAATAACTGCATAAACATGCCCTGCATTTATATGTGCAACATATCTCTTGAAATTAGTCAACATTATGAATACAGTACAAAATAAGATAACAATATGGAATTTCAAATACTAAGAAAGTAGATATATTACCTGGTTGAACTAGATCCGATACATGGTCAAAGTTGACTGATGATTCCATCCGTGTTAGTTCCAATGCCATTGGAGGGAAATATGTGTGAAGTGGTCTAAGATAACTTGTCAACCATTTTTCAACCCTCCCTAACTCACAATCATTCCGAACTTGCATTGTACATGAAGAACAAAAAGCATGCCACTATTTTATACTTCGAACTCTACTAGTTTTTGTCCGCCTCATAAGGTGCTTTCATATGTTGACATCTAGCATTGTTGCAAGCCAACATAGCTCGGGCTCATCAATGCTGTCTATAGAATATTTGGCCATCCTCTATTTCACATAGAATTTTTGATAAGAACTTTCTTGAAGATTTTGAGGTGGGGCTTCTACAATCCTACAAAACATCGTTAGTATGCAAATGTAAACATATGAACAATAAACATCATAATGGTTAGAAATTCAATATGTAGTTTACAACAATAAGTATGCGTTAATGTAGTTTATCTTGACATAAAAAGGTTTAATCATTTCAAAAAATCTTTGAGAAATACTAATTTGAGGATAAGAATTTTGAAATTTATGAAAAAATCGGGTTTGAGTCGTATCCAAAAAATGCTTTGGATGTGGCTCACGGTTTCGACTACCTATTCTCCTTCTTATGACATCCCTTTGATTCAGAGATGGCCTTGTATTATTCTTCCAATAATCTTCAATTAGTGTTCTCAATGCTTTAACAACTTTTTTTTATCTTTGTGTGGTAGTCTCCCCGAGAATGCCGATAATTCATTTGAATCGGTGCCCTCAATTCTTTGCCGCCTTTGAAGGGCGTTTGATAAAGTTTTTCTACTAATTCCCATTTGTTCACTTGTCTTTTTAATGAGGCGAGATCTCTTTGTTTGATAGCTTGCCAAAGTTGATGTAATGACACGTCAAGTGACATTACTATTATTTGAGCATGAGGTCTTACCCACATTGTCATAAGCATCCATTAGATTCTTCAAAATAGTGTTTTCACTTCATGCATTCGATGTTCTCAACCCAAGAGTCTTCATGATGTTTCAGTACTTTAAACCCTGCATCATTTGAACAAATAGTTGACATCTTACAATCTCATTTAGCCTTTCAAAGAACATTTTCCAAATCTTATCAGCATATCTTCTACAAGTGCATTCTAGAATCTTACCTTCCATGTGCTGCAAAATATCCTTATCAATATTAATAAAAAACTTTGGTTTTCTATGCAAAATTCTAGGTGGTGTTCTCTTAAATACATACATCTCAACATTAGCAATTTCATCAATATTTAATTGAGGTGGGCTAGATTGCATACCTTCGATCAAGGGTGGAATAGAAGACATACCTTGAGGTTCACGTGGGGATAATGGCATACCTTGTTCCTCAACTCTGAGTGATGATGTACTCTCAAATTTAGATGTGGTGGATGGTGTCCAACCATACTCACTTGTGGTAGATGGTGTCCCTCCATATTCGCTTGTGCTTAATGGTGTCCCTTCGTATTCACTTGTGGTAGATGGTGTGTCTCCAACTACGGTATCTACATCTCCCCTAGCACGACTCTTTCGCATTCGTTCCCTTTGTGCTGCCAATTTCTTCTCTTTTTGATAGTTGAGGTTCCTCTGCAATTGGCTTGTTTTCATCAATCGTTCCCAATTTCTGCTTTTCACAAAATTCCCTCATCCATTTTTTCTCTTTATCTTTGATGGCTTGGAGCTGATCATCTGTTAGTTTTTTCCTTTTAACAGTTTGTTTCTTGACATGATGAATAATTTTACCCATGCAAAAAGTGCTAAGTTGTCAAATTAACTAATTGAAGAAGCTTTGAAGCATAACTCAGTAAGCTTTGGAGAAGCATACACAAAGAAAGTCAATGGCCGGTTTGTATAACTATTTGAAAAAATAACTCAATGAAAGCTTTGGAAGCATACACAAAGAAAGTCAATTATTAAATTTAACAAAATGCCTCAAAGAGATGTGGTTTAAAAATGTAATAGGAAAGTGTATTGAATTGTGTGATTTAAAATGTCCATTGACAACGTAAGGTTGTAACATGACAAACTAGTGCAGGAGCACCTAGGTCATGAAATTCCTTCAAAAGGCTAATTTGTTCAATTTGTAATGTTCAAGTAAATATGATGAGTGAAGGTCATTAAATGATGAATTTCAATGTATTTGCACCATGAAATAAGTCACTAGGTGATATTATTGAAAAGTTGCTTTTTATAACAAAAGTTGTCAATTATTGTAAAAATGTAAAATTGCACAAAAGTAGGAAGGTGAAGAGTCTTTTTTGTGGAAGGGCAAGGATGGGTTGATGAAGATGAAGAGGAAGTTATTTCAACTGATTTAGAAAACTTTAAAAAGAATTGTAAGCTCGAGAAAGGAAGATCTTGTATCCCAAAATCCATAAAAATTAATAAAAAAACCTCTGCTCAGTTATTTTGGAAAGCTTTTCTATTCTTGTTTTCAGGTTGCATAGTGATTCAAGCATTCTAAGATTTGATTCTTGTTAGGGAAAGAGACTTCTTTCATTCTTGAAAGTTGTAGGAATTGTAATTCAAATAATCAATCTAATTTGAACTTAGTTTCCTAAGTCTCGGTCTGTGGTTTCCTTAGAATTGTTTAGAGAGTCTAAAAAGTGATTCTTAGCCATTCCACCAATGTAGGGCTAGTAGGTTAGTGGAATGGATCATATTTAGTGTCTTTTCAATGTGAAGATGTGTGTGGTAGGGGTAAATAGAAATAAGAAGTCGGGATATTGTTGTATGAACAAAATTCTGAATTTTCTCATTCAAAAAAATGGTGTTTTCAAGTAGGGTTTGAGGAAACAACATGTAGAGGAGCTTAGAAATGATTTCAAAATAATTTGCAGACATAATGAAGTATGTTTCAATTGTTTGGCGGAGTAGTAGAGGTTTTGAAAATGTTTCATTAAAGAAACCCTCATGGTTGGTGTGTTTTCACCCTATAATCAAATGTTTATTGATTTTGTGTATTGATGGGAATTTCCCATCTTGAAACTTGTTTATTTGTGAGTTTCTACACATGGCCTAAGACTGTTTTCAGGTTTGGTGGATTAGTGAGTAGTTCTATGATGACTTGCTTTGATAAATTGACCTATTTAAGGGCTTTTACCAGTAGACAACATGTTGGTTCTACTCTGTTTTGTGAAATAAGTGTATAAAATTTTATAGTATGTTGAAAAGGATCAAAATAGGCCTGAGAATCTATATTGGGATTGTGTAAATGCATTATGATAGAAAAGGAATCACTTGATTAGATGGAATGTTGGCCTCCTAGAGATATTTGGCATTGTTTGCTAAAAATAGAGAATATGTAGAAACAAAGAAAGGAATGTTGTTAAGTGCTTGGGAGCAGTCTCATTTGTGATACCACAGTTGTGTCTATGCTTGGTAATGTTTTGAAGGTAGATTGTGAAAGGTTTGATGATTTGGGCATATGTTTCCAATATATGGCAATGGTTTCTTGAAGATGCAAGTGAGTAGTCTGTCTATCTTGATATATTGGAATATTACAATCAAAACATGATGAAATTGGTATCTTAAAGGTCTGGTGGCAGTGTTAAACTAATGCTACTTGTTGATACAAATGGTGTTTAAGTGAAGATAGGATGATGGATGTGTTGATTTGAGCAAAGATATCTTAAATGGTTGGGATGATGTTTGATTGTAGGTCTAAGGAATAGAGGTGTTTGATTGTTTTAGCCTTGAAGGAGTAAGTTGAGTTGACGAGTGATTGTTGTATTTTTTATGACAAGAACAAAGTTGAAAGTTGATTATGAAAATGGTCTGCTATATGGAGATGGTGAATTGGCTATTGATAGCCTTATAACTTGAAATGAAATAAATGGATTTTGGTTGAATGAAAAGTAGTTTTGGATGAATTTGACAAAGTTTGTATAAATTGATCTTTTACTCTTTATTGATTTGGGAAGGAAGTTCCCTAAAGAAATGATATTGTTGAGTGGCTTGGCAATCTGATATTGCATCACAAAGAAACAATTTGATCAACATGGAATAAGCTAAACAACAAAAATGAAAGGAAGCCATAATAGAATGAAAGAAAATGTACAAA
>VDFB02223515.1:0-11390 GCA_007258455.2 Sequoia sempervirens
TGTTAATTTTTGCCTTCTCCTTACATTTTCTCTTTGATATTTTTATCATTGGGTTTATTCATTTTCCCTTTTATCTTTATCCTTCTCCTTCTTGTTTGATTTGTTTCATTTATTCTTATCTACAATTATTCCTAATTCTTTGTATTTTGATGTCCCCTTGCTTCTTTATATTTTATTCATATTTCTTGGTTTTTTCTTCCTTCTTGTTTTTTTCTTTTGCTCTTCCCTTATTGTAATTGGTCTTCTCTTTTTTCTCTAATTTGTTGTTCTTCCTCATTTTTAGTCTTGTCCTTGGTCTTCGTGCCTCCTTACCTTCCCCCTCCTCTCTTCTTTTTATCTTGTCTAAGTCTGCAATTATCCTTTTATTTCTCATGCTCTCTTCCATCCTGATGATGGATCATGTAGTGTGATCCAAAATGTTGATGCTAAATTTTTTTTGCACACAATCAAATCCAGAAGCTTTACAAACTTATGATAATTGGAATAAGCATTTTTTCATTCAACACACCATTTTTTGGTAGGAAAATACAAATGTGAAAGTTAATCAAAACAATTCAATGCATTCAATATACACATTGTAATGATTTTATAAGAGGAAATTTCCAGTGTCATTTGAAATGACAGATTGTTTCCCACAAAAAATTCAAATTTGAAACTCACCCACCACAATTCAATTTACCCATTCCAATGATTTTTTAAGAGTGAATTCTCATATACTAAGTCTCCACCTCTCTTCACTTGCAAGATTGTTTTTTTAACACACTATTTTTTTGGGCGTCGTTAATGTTTGAGCACTATGATTTCTGTTGACATTATTCTATGAACTAATCTCATGTTATTCTTTGCTGCGCTAACAAGTTATTCAATTTTTACTGTCTGTGCAGGTTAACTGGAAAATTATGGCACCTGCTAAAAGGACTACAAGGGTTGTAGGAAGAGGAAAACATGCAATTAGAGTAACTCGTGGGGTGCACTTTGTTGAAACACAACCTGATGAAGAAGTTCATGCAAATCCCAGCCCACAAGATGTTCCTGACTCTGCAGATGAAGCCACCAACACAACAGAAGCCGAACTTCCTATACAGCCAAATGTTCAACCTAATGTTCAACCTACTATGCAACTACCCTCACCTGTACCTGTACCCATTAGGCAGTGGACATATGCTGATATGGAAGGAGCAGTTAAGAGTGTCGAAGAAAACAACATGTCAATCAAGGCAACAACAATCAAGTGGGGTATGCCACCTAGCAGTTTGAGGGCATGGCTATTAGGACAAACCACCACAAAGAGGAGGGTCCACCTACAATTTTAACTGAAGAGGAGGAGATTGAAGTTCTCAAATGGTGCAAGGACATGGAAAGATTGGGCCACAGACTATAAGTAAATCAACTACAAGCCACTATTTCCCATATAATAGCAAGTCAACCCAATCCTTTCACAAATGGGGTCCCCGGGAGGTCATGGTGGGTAGGATTTCAAAGAAGGCACCCAGATTTGACAATTAGAACAACTAAAGGAGTGGACAGTGATAGAGAAATTATGGTTCATTCTTCTATCATGCAAGCATTCTATGATAACCTTGAGAACTTGATCAAACTTAACCAGTATGGACTAGGTCGAATATGAAACTATGATGAGACTGGTATTTAGGTTGGAAGGAACTGTGGCATGAGAGTTATTGCCAAATTAGGTACAAAATGTGTACCACATTTAGTTTCAAAAAGTAGAGAGTGGATCACAGTGCTGGCTTGTGTAAGTGCAGCTGGGATAAGCATTCTCAGGTTCTACTTGTTTAAATCAAAGAGGCACATGCAAAACTATATCTTTAAATGCGAGGTTGGGGCATTGATGGCAGTCCAAGAACATGCGTGGATGACAAAGGAACTATTTCTCAAATGCTTAGACCATTTTGCAGCAAATATCCCCGGTGGCGTTTCACCGACAAATCGGTCCCTTCTCATTTTTGACGTTCATGGCAGCCACGTGGTTTTCAAGACCATTGAGCAATCACAAAAATTAGGAATAGACCTGCTAGTGCTGCCTGCTCATACCAGTCACAAGCTGCAGCCATTGGATGTCAGCGTTTTTTCTCCATTCAAAGCATATTTCAGAGAGGAAAGAACTATTTGGCAGGCTGCAAACCCACATATTGATATTGGACATGAAGAGTTGGCAAGTTTTGCAAGCCAAGCTTTCAAAAAAGCCTTGAAACCAAGTAACATTATCAATGGGTTCCGCAGAACAGGAATATGGCCTCTTAATCAGTCAACCCTTGACAACAACATGGGCCCAAGTGAGGGCTATGTTGTTGAAGATGATGTTCAAACTCCTACAACTGAAGATGAACTAGTCACAATGGAAACTGAAGATGATGTTATGGTAGCATAGACATGCTTGCATCTTCTTGGTTACAATGAGGATGTAATAGATGATTTTGTGAGGGAGTATGATGCAAGGGAAGTGGAAAGTGGTGTTGCAGTATAATGCAATGGGGGTGATGAAGCTACAACACACATTCAACCAGAAATCCAACAAGTTTTAGCAGATTTCCAACCAGAAGTTCAATCAGATATTGCACCCTTCACTGAAGATACAACCACTACATCAACAGGCCTGAGTTTTCCAACTCAAGTTAGCCAACCAGAATGGATGCATGAAGCAGCCACAAACCTTAGAGTGCAAATAAATCCAATTGAGGAATAAGTCATCCTCTCTATGCCTTCCCCACCACACGCTGATCCAGCTGAAGTATACATTACTTCACTAATGCAAGGAATTGGAAAGAGCATAGTGATGGTCAAAGTGAAGATGACAATGCTATTAGTGAGGAAGAAGCTGACTTTGTGCCATGCACCCCACATGATGGATCGCAAACAACAAGACCAATCAGCAAATTCTTGAAACTTCTAGTGCAGAGGGTGCAAGGAACATCACGAAGAGGTCGTTCGGGAGTGCTCGCCTTAGTAGGGGGTCCCAAGTACTAACATCTGAAGCCTTCATTGAATTGTTCAACCAACAAGAGGCAGAGAAGAAAAGGAAAAAGGAGTTGTAGCAATGTAAGAAGGAGAAAATGTTGCAGAGAAAGGCAGACCGTGAAGCAGAAGCAATTATAAAGGAAGCAGCAAGGGTTGAGAAGCAAGCAAGGAAAGTGATAGAAGATGAGAAGAAAATGATAAGAATGCAAGAGAAAGCCATTCGACAGGAGCAGGCCAAGGCTGAACATCTACAAAAGGAAGAAAAAAAGAAAGCAAAACAAGTAGAGAAGAGAAAACGTAAGTCAATAGTGGGGGATCCTATACCCACCCATCATCCTATCCTGCTTGATATGATGAGCATTTTGACACCAGCCTTTGCAGCCATCAACAATATGTAGGTTGGAAGTGGCTCACAACAAATGGGATTGACTGCTGATGCAAGCCAGGCATTACTTGCTCAAATAGCAACATGCCTTCAAGGAGGTATTAACCAAATATCACCTCCTCTAAGTGGACCTAACTCAGCTACTGGCGGATATATCACGCCGCCACCTTTTCCTAGAAATATGGACAGTTGATGATAATGATTATAACTGTGATATGATTATAAGATGTGATAATGGTGATGTAGTTATGTTTCAAGTATGTTTGAGCAATGTTTTTTCTCTTGCACCAGCCAATCAATTAATGTAGTTTGAATCAAAATATAACTATGATATGATTATAAAATGTTCTAATGCTGCTGTTGTTTGTTATTGGAACCTCAAATTTGTATGCCTTCTATGTTTTATGATATGATTATTATCAGATTAATTATATATATACACATACACACACACACACATATATATAGCTATATATGTACATACATATATGCATAACCATATATATGTATGTACATATATACCTATCGATATATATATGTATATACATGCAGACGTATAATTAATCTAATACTAAACAATCTCATAATTACTGTATAATATTGCTCATTTCATCTAACTTACAGCCGTATATAAAAAAATACACATTTTTTCAGTATTACTAGGTCATTGCCAAAGTAAAGTCATAGACTTTACCTATCATTAACGCTGAATGTCTTATGTTGATTGCGGATAAATCCTCACATTCCTACCATTAAGAGACCAATGCCAATAAATATATTCCTAGAATGAAATAAGCATCTAATAAGAAAAGTAATTATTTAAGAACATGTGTATACCAGAAAATGTAAACATATCAAGAAGCATTCAGAGCAAAATGTCCCTATAGAGTTTGTTGTGTTAACAAACATAGCTTTGTTGGTATGTTGATAATCCACATGCTTGTTTCACCTCTCCACGCTCCTGCTTTCCTGCAAAATAATTGTAATAAATGGGGGTAGTACTCGGTACTCATAAAATTCCCACATCAAATCATCCTTACAATATTGCATGCACAACAATAAGAGTTTTGATTGGAGCATTAAAATCCACAATGTTTTGATCCTTGGTATGAAGCTAAAAATAATAGTGTGTATTATATATGATGGTACCATATATGGCAGAGTGCAATAGAATGGACATATATATACATATATATGTATATGTATACATGTATATCTATATGCATATACATGTACATCTATAAAAATATACATATATTTAGTGACAATCGTTGCACAAATTTATTTGACAGTGTGTATTGTGCAAATACTTCATGCCATGACTTTCAATAAATATATGTATATCTATATAAATATACATGTCTATGTATATACATATACATGTATACATATACATTCATACATACATATGCATATACATGTGTATATATATTTGTATATACATATACATGTACATGTATATGTAAATGTATATACAAATATGTAATCTAATTATTGAAACTCATAAAATAAGTGGAAAATAATGTATCACTGAAAATAATGTAGACACTGAGTTCATAAATATAAAAGAGTATATTGAACAATGAAACAGACAACATAAATGTAAATCTGGTATACTGATAAATAAAAACATGAATTTACTTATTCTGAGTGTACCAACATGAATAAGCTTCCTTTTAAGAGGAATGTGCAGAAGTTGCCTTAGTAAGCTCTGAAGTCTACAGAGGATATTCAGTGAAAGCAGGGGGGATTCATAATGAAAATGACAGTGGGAATTCCCTCTTAAAAAATCATTCGAATGGGTAAATTGAAATGTGGCGGGTGAGTTTCAGATTTGAATTTTTTGTGGAAAACAATTTGTCATTTCATTTTGTAGTGACCATCTATGCCTAAGTTTTGTAGAGGATATGCTGTGAAAGCATATGCAAATTCATAGTGAAAATGACACTGGAAATTGCCTCTTATAAAATCATTACAATGTGTATATTGAATGCATTGAATTGTGGTGATTGACTTTCACATTTGAATTTTCCTGCCAAATAATTGTGTGTTGAATGAAAAATTGCCTATTACCAATTATCATTTCACCTATTTCAAGTTACATTTGTATGGGGGCCCCATCAAAATATCACGTGGATCCGTTAGGAGGTGGTCCCTTTACCATCAACCTCATCACATTAAAATGTTCTCCATGTGCTCCATATTCCTTCATCAAACCATGCATATGAGTTAACCACGTACCCCTTAAGCCTTCATCAAACCACACATACATGTTAACTTAACCACAGGTTGCTGAGCAGCTTTAAGCCCTAAAGTGTTCATCTCCCGCGGTTTCCTTCCTCATTTACGCCATTATTATCCATATAAGATTATACATATATATATACATATAATCTGATATATATATATCAAATTATATATATACATATATATATATAATCTGATACATATATACATACATATATATATATGTATGTATACATATGTATGTATGTATATATGTATACATAGATATATATGTATGTATACATACATATACATATATGTATACATACATACATATATATGTATGTATACATGTATACATACATATATATGTATGTATACATATATATATATGTAACATATATATGTATGTATACATGTATACATACATATATATGTTACATATATATATATGTATACATACATATATATGTATACATGTATACATACATATATATGTTACATATATATGTATACATGTATACATACATATATATGTAACATATATATATGTATACATACATATATATGTATGTATACATATATACATACATATATATGTATGTATACATATATACATACATAAATATGTATGTGTATATATATATCAGATTACATATGTACAATCTTATATAGATATAGGTATACCACCCATCAGATTATACATATTTTAGAATTCAATTCTCCAAATTGTTTCTATTATATGATTTAGATTTCATATACATGGCTATGAATACAATTATATGCATAAATTAAACCATTATGTGAAACTATTGAAAAGTAACATATAATAGTTTACTACACTTTTCAAAGTTAAACCAAAATAAAAAATTACCCAAGTTTTAGAATTCAACAAGCAACCATCAGAATTTTGGATTTATACTTGTGGAAATTTCTGAGAAAATTCATTTGTTATAGAGTCCTCATAGTCTGCATTGCTAGTTTCGTCTATGTAAGGAAGAGATCTGTTTTTATGGAAGCTTCTTTATTAGATAACAATGTAGTGGTCTAGAAAAACTAAAGCAGTTTCAATGAAAATTATCTGGTTCATTTGATGAAGAAAAAGATCATTTGAAATTTTAACATGCTCCACTTCATTAGAAAACAATGGTATGTTAACATTGTTTATTTCCCTCCTCTCATTTGGTGGATTACTCAAAGGAGGTATACCTAGATTACATTAATTAGCATTGATTAAGGCTAAATCTGAAAGATTGGTACCTGCTTAACCTGTTAAACTATTGCCAAGTGGCAACATGAGTTTGGTCGAATATTTTATTTAATTTTCTCTCAAATATTCACCAATAATTTTAGATACAAATTTCTGGGAAACTGTGGACTGTTCTGTATAGATCTCAGACTCATTGCTGGTCCATCCAAAATGAAATTAGAAACAAATATTTGGATAAAGTGGACTGTTCTGATGTTGCAGTGTAACTGTGTAAGTGAGAAACAAATAATATGATGTCTACCAATCAACCAAATTAGACCAGATTTAATCAAAACCCAAGTGAGGGCTACCAAAACCTCAAGCCATGAGATTTCTCATCATTATCACTTATACGGTGGGATGGAGGAAGGATGGGAAAAACAATGCAATTAATGAAAGGGTCAAAAGGAGACATTGACATGGAGACCTATGCAAAGTTTGGGAAGGTAAACGATTTGGAGAAGGGACAACTGAGCAGTTTAAGGATGGTCGAGACCTTCCAGACTGGCGAGAGGGGATTTTGGAATAATGTTAACATAAATCATAGCGCTCAAACATTGACGACACCTAGAAAAACCACTATTGAAAAAGCAATCTTGCAGGTGAAGAGAGGTGTAGACATTTTCTGCAGCTCCATATAAATTAATTGGTAGCACTCACGTGGGTTTTGAATAAATGTTTAAATTTCATATAATAATTCACGAGGGTTCACTTGTCTACCAGTCGCCAGTCACATGTAAATATAAATGATTACAGTCAAACCCTTAATGGCATACAGAGAAATGAGTTTGAAAAACCCAAAATGCACTCAAACACCGTCGAACCCAACAAAATTCCACTGTTAAACAAGCAATCTTGCAGGTGAAGAGAGGTGGAGACGTTTTATGCAGCTCCATATAAGATAAAATGAAAAAATATTTGAAGATTAAGTATCCTATTATATACCCAGTAAATTTCATGATGATACTTGGTAAAAATTCTGTCAATGTCCTGTTTAAATCATATTACATGTGATTACTTCATAGAATAATGTCAAAAAAAGGCATAGCAGTCAAAAAATCGATGACGTAGACAGAATAATTCACGAGGGTCCATTTTTCTACCAGTTGGCAGTCACATGTAAAAAAAATGATTACATTCAAACCCTTCATGCCATACACATAAATGATTTTAAAAGATGCCAAAATGCACTCAAACACCGTCCAACCCAACAAAATTCCACTGTTAAACAAGCAATCTTGTAGGTAAAGAGAGGTGGAGACATTACCTGCAGCCGAAGGTCATCGCCGTGGTCACTGAGCAAAAGTCAGTGGCGGGAGAGAGGAACCGTGGTCATAGCGGGGAACATTCAGGAAAGAAACTGCAGGAGATGAAGACTTTAGGGCTTAAAGCTGCCCAAAAACCCGCGGTTAAGTTAACACATACGGTGGTTTGATGAAGGCTTAAGGGGTATGTGGTTAACTCATATGCATGGTTTGCTGAAGGAATATGGGGCACGTGGAGAACATTTTAATGTGATGAGGTTGATGGTAAAGGGGCCACCTCCTAACAGACCCACGTGATATTTTGAAGGGCCCCCCATACAAACGTGACTTGAAATAGGTGAAATGATAATTGGTAATAGGCAATTTTTTTTTTTTTTTTGGATTTGTAATGAATGGGTATAGGTGAAATAGTGAAGATGTAGGGGACAGAGGTTTAAAAACACCCTTTTTGAGCACCTTTTGCTTTATGGGTTCCACAAGGCACATTTTAAATACCCAGAAGCTAAATTTTTCTTTTTAAGGTCCTAACTCGCTTACGAAGAAGCCCAAAAAAGAAAAGAAAAGAAATCAGACCTATTTTGCACTCTGCACGAATGCACAAAGTTAGCCCTGACGGCTACTGGGGCTTTTCCCCTAATGAGCATATTTAGGTTTTAACATTCTGGCATCCTTTAACCTACATAGTTAAGTATATATTAACATAATTAATGTAAATTTTATATAATAAAAAATACTTATAAATATATAATTATACTATTTATTATTATTATATATTATATTCTTTAACAAAGCTATTAAATATATATATATATATATATATATATATATATATATATAGAATTTTTTTATATTTATTAATTATTAATTATTATATTCTTATTTAATATAAAATATAATTAATATATTATATATTATATATAAGATGGATTAAATTATATACAATATAATTATATTTATTATATAATAGTATATATAGGTTATATTATTATCATTATATGGTATATTTTATAATAAAAAATACTAAATATAAATATGAAACTATTATAATTAATAATTAATATATTTCTATATAGATCAAATTAAATTAATTTATAAAAAAATTCATAGTTTAATTGATCTTTGGAGAGACTAGGAAAATGAAAGAGAGATAGAGGAGATAATTCTATATAGAGAGAAGTATATATACTAACACTTGCACCTAAAGAAGGTTCAAGGATTATGCCGATAGTAAACTATATGTATGTTAATATGTTAGAGAGTATGTGTGAATATAATAGTTAATAAATAAAATAAAATAAAAATATCTAATATTATTATTATATAATAAAATAATTAATAATATAATAGTAGTAGTAGTAATAATAATAATATATAATATTTTTAAAATGACCTACCATTTGACCTCATGTACTTGCACCTAAAGAGGTTCAAGGATTATTCTGATAAAAAAATATATGTATGTTAATATGTTAGAGAGTATGTGTGAATATAATAGTTAATACATAAAATAAAATAAAAATATATAATATTATTATTATATAATTAAAAATAAAATTAATAATATAATAGTAGTAATAATAATAATAATATATAAACAATATCATTTTTAAAATGACCTATCAATTGACCTCATGTACTACACAAATGTATGCAAAAAATAAACCAATTTTTTCCCTACCTTCCACACCTCTTCGGCATACCCATTGCACACCAAAGTGTGATTGCTAGTATAAATAATTAGGAGTTATGGTTGAAGTTTGCCAACTTATTAATTTGTTAGGAGATCATTTTGTAATGGTATTTTTTTTTTAAGGTAGTTTTAAAAATTAAGTTTATAGTAACATAGTGATTTTATAAGGTTGTTCAATTAAGTTTAAATATTTTTAATTTTTAAATTATAGATGGTTTTATATAAAAAAAAATTATATGCAATTATTTATTTAGATTTTTTTTTCTAATGCTACGCCCTTAATATTATTATACATCGGGTTATGAATAGTCGGCTTGTGGCTATCTTAACTCTCTATTAAGTCATATTATCATTAGTATATTGTTATTTAGTTGTTTAGGTCGGCCTAAGTCTTATATAGGTGTGTCTAAGTCGGCCTAGGTGATATCCTTGGCATAAATAGGTATATATAGGAGGTTGTGAGTCTTATTTCATCATCAAGTTGTGAAGTGTGTTCTCATTAGAGATATTTGGAGGTTTTCCCCCTCGAAGTGGCTTGTTATTCTCAGTTATTATCAAGTATTTTCAGCATATTTCACATCATATTCTTCCATTGTGCAAGTTATTTTATAACAAGTGGTATCAGAGCATGATCTTGGCACCATAGAGGGAAGGTTTTTCTCAAATTTGGAGGCGATTTTTGGGAAGAGCATATCTTTCAGAATTTGTCGAATTTTTTTCTAATTTTTAAAGGGTTTTTGAAGAACATATTGGAGAAGCTGCAGTCCAGATTTTAGAAGAATTGGAGCAGAATTAAGCGAATTATTGCAGAATTAGGGTTTCTACACTATTTTTTTGGAATCTACATATCTCGCACATCTTGTTGAATTGGCATCTGATTTTTATTGGGTTTTTGAAAATATACTAAAGGATATTACAGTAAAAATTTGAGAGAATTTAAGTTTCATTTGTGTGATTTATTTCAACATTAGTGGTTTCCATCATGACGGGGCCTGCAACAAGGGGTAAAAAGAATGTTGTCACTCCGGGGAAGACTCCTGATAAGGATGGTGAAAAAATCGAGGATATTACTCATAATGAAGAAATAAATAAGGTCAAGGAAGAAATTTCCTCAATTAACAATAAGGTCAAGGAATAAATTTCCTCAATTAAGATGGATATGTGTGACCTACAAGGAGATATGTCGGACATGCGAAACATGTTAAGCACCTACATAGCAGAATCAAGAAAGGAGTTCTCAAGCGACCAAGGTGAGAATTCTAGGTTAGCCACTACTAACACAAGCTTTAGTACTCCTATTGGATCTAGGAATTTATTTCCCAAGGTGGATATGCACAAGTTTGATGGTAAGGATCCTCTAACATGGATAAACCAAATGGAGAATTTTTTTGAAGTACACCAAATCCCAAATGGACAAAAGGTCACGATGGCTTCCTTATATTTAGAACCAGATCAATTCATTTGGTATCGTTGGCTTTGCACTCATCGAGGTAAAAAGGGGCTCACCATCTCATGGTCAATTTTTATAGAGGAACTCCAAGCACAATATAGCAATGGCGTCACAGACAACTTCTTCAACTGACTAACTAGAAACTTCAA
>VDFB02223519.1:0-17751 GCA_007258455.2 Sequoia sempervirens
TTTTGCCTGAATGGTTTTGCATCTGGTTTTAATGGAATCTCATGTTGAAATAAATCCTCTCTATATGCTTTAAGATCCTCATAAGACCATGAAAAAATGTGCTTGTACTTTCTTAATAGTGCAATCAGAATTCTTCTGATTCTTGGACTTATTTTCTTTCTAATATATACCCTTTTGGGTTCCAATTCAGTCCCCAAATTGACCTCTTCAACATCTTCTCTCTTTACTGGTGTTTGTTTCATGAGAGCATGATCATTTTTGTCAAACACCCTCTCAAGTGCCACCAATCCTGTAGGAATTTTGTTGGTCTTGAGTTGCAGAACTTCTTTTCCAAACACAGTCTCTTTTCCATCTATTTCTTCCACAAAAGCATTAAAGTCAATCTCCTGGGCTTCATACTGGTCTATGCAATGGAGAAACTTTATGAGGTCAGTTTCATCATTGAAAACTTTCCAACTATAGATATTATTAGGGACAAAAAGCCTTGTTTTGAATTCAACTTGAGATACTCTGGCCAAGGTGATATCATCTCTTTTTAGAGCTATATTGGCTAGGAAATCTGCCATGAAGTTTTTGGACCTATTTATCCATTCAATGGAAAAAGCATCAAATAATTCAATTGTATCCCACACAACATTTCTATGTTGTTTTAACCTCCTATTTTTTGTAGCATATTTTGACCTGACTTGTGAAATGATCAACTTAGAGTCTCCAAGAATAGTTAGCAAATTGATTTTTTGCTTGACAGCCATATTCAAACCAATTAGTAGGGCTTCATACTCTGCTATATTATTCGTACATTCAAATGTCAACAAGAATGAATACTTGAATGTGATACCTTCAAGTGAAATAAAAACTACCCCTGCTCCATTTCCTTCCTGACTACATGCTCCATCAAAATACATCCTCCATACACCATGCTAATTTTTAGAAACATACTTAACAATTGGATCAGTATTCACTAATTTAGGTTGGGAAGGCGCTATCCTAAAACTCCCTAAATCTACATCGCAAAAGAAATTTAGCTACTCTTGAGCAACATAATCCACAATCTGATTCATCCTTACTTCTCTATATAACTTGACCTCTTCACCATTGACTGGTATTGTGGCATAGGACAAGTCAAATTGTACATTTCCTCCAATTGATGTAGTCCATTGTTTTGAAAAAAGCATCCCAAAATGAGGAGGTGTATTAATCATAGTTATCTCAATATTATAAGTTGCTTGTGGATAAGTAGCCAACTTCACCTCTACATCTTTCATAATTCCTATCACTGGGATAGGCCTACTATCCATAGTGTAGCATTTTCCACCAATAATGTCTACCCACATGCCAAGTTTTTTCACGACCCCTACTAGCATGATGTTGATAGTAGCACCTGAATCTATCATACAATTCCTTACCAACTTATTATTTATGAGTAATTTAGTAAAGAATGGATCAAATTGTGGAGGATTTATCAATGCATCACCTAGAAAAACCTCAGGAACCTTTACCTTTTCCTGCTTATTAGTGATCTTGGTGGTCCCCTTGTTCTCAGAGTTTGTGCTTTTATCATTTTCATTAGATATTAATTGAATAGCATTGTCCCTATACTCTTTTATCTTCATCATTTCTAATAATGGCACATACATTTTTTCCTGAGACAAAGCCTATGTGAAGTCGAATGATGTATTTTCCATTTTGGTTGTCTTCTTTTGCTCCAGTGGATCTTTTTTATTCCCCTCTTTCTCTCTTTTGTTTGTGTCGTCAGGATTTTGTTTATCTTTATGTAACTCTTTGCTTTCTTCTTTTTGAACATGTTTTTGCTCATTCTTATCAGGCTGCTTATTTTTTGTCCTTTTTGGTGCTCCCTGCATTGCTCCTTTATCTTTCACAAATATCCCTCTTGGAACACCCCCTTTTTCATTAATTTTTTTGTTTATGATCCTATAGTTACTTTTTGCTTGCTCCACTGTAGCAATGGTTAACTCCTTAATCTCTTCCTTAGTTGGTCTTCTTACTTTGTATTTACTTGACTAAGATGGTGCACAAGGGGAATGTGGTTCATCATTGCTTTCATCATAATCAGAAAAGACTTGTTGTTCTACCATATGGACATTATATCTTTGATTATCAACATCATACTCATAGCCTGCTTCTTTTGATGATGAATATCCCTACTCAATTGGATGGAGGGTGTGAGATGTTAAATATATTGTATGATCCTCTCCATCATTATATACTTGAATTTCTTCTTCTTGTATTGATTGAGCTACAACAAAATTATCAGGTGAGTGTAGCAGGTTGAAAATTTGACACCAAGGATTATTGTTAACCATGTATGCTCCTCTCTTCTTTAAGGGGTCGGGAGTTTCCATATTCTTAGGCTTGTCAATTATGGGCTTTCCATCCTTCCAATTTGAGTTGTATGGAATATCATGCAACCTTGGTCTTTCATTTTTGTATGTATTTTCTTGTCTATTCTGAGGATTCTTAACATTTTGGTGAACCCTGAGACTATCTCTTTTATCGGTCATCCCTGCAGCCTTTCTATTATTTTCAATAGTTAATGCTATTTTTTGAGCTTCAACTAAATTTCTAGGGAACCTATTTCTAAGCTCATATCATGTCCTTGGATCAAATTATTTTAGATAAATACTTAATGTTGTAGGGTCTATCAACTTGGACCCAGGTGGTATCTTATTATGCAATTTGGAGAACCTTTGGTTGAAGTCATAAAATGACTCATTCTGATAATTTTTGGATACTTATTAATCCATGCAAGGAAAACTCTAGTGCACACTAATTCCCATATTGTTCAAGGAATTGATCATGAAACTCTTGAATGGAATCAATAGAAGTTGTTGGTAAACTGTTAAACCAATCTCTAGCTTCTTCAGTTAGTGACATCATAAATAGTTTCATCTATACATCTTCATACTGCATATCCAAATCTTGAATAAAAGCATTGAAATTCCTTAAGTTTTCCTTAGCTTTGACTACACTACTTCCTATAAAATTTGGGACAAGACCTCTCCAACTTTTTTCCATAGGGTAAGGATATACTTGGAATCCTACTAAGTCAAATTGTCTTATCATAGTTGTGTAGTGCTAAGGAGGTGGATTTTGAAGATGTTGATATTGGTATAATGGATTATTGTATTGTACATGGGGTGGTGGCCTATATTGTTGTCCAGGGGTGACTGATCATTTGGGTTTTGTGATGGATTTTTGGGTGGAGAATTTGATGGTTTGTATTGATTCTTGAATTTCTTTTGTGGTGCTTTTGGTGGATTTGAAGGTCCTTCATTGGTATTCTTTTTCCTATGAGGTGGTGTGTATTTAGGGAGGTTAGTTATTTGAGCATCAAATTGGGCTCTCTGGAGCTTCAAATCCTAGAGTTCTCTTATCACTTGGAGCTTCTATTCATATTCTACTTTCTTTCTTTCCATTGCTTGACTTTCATACTCCAACTATGCATTTAATTCTTCTTGGGTCATATATTCATAATTTTCTTCAGAGGCTACATTATCAATAGGATCATTCTGATTCCCTTTGAGTAATGCCATTTTATGATCATATTCATCTTGTCTCTTGACTCTTTCAACCTCAAATCCAACCATGAATTCTTCATCTTTCTTAGGATCTAATTGAAAGAAAGGATTCCTTTTTTCTTTAGGAGTGTGAGGTTCTCTAGGTGATATATTTTCATTTGTCAATGTATCATAGTGATTATACATCTCAAAGTGTGGTTTTAATGTTTTATCCATATTTGTCATGCACATTTCAACAGACACCTTCTTACCTTTAACATTCTTATGTGTCCATTTACCATTGTCATTATGACCTTCTTTATACAGGGACCTTTTTCCGTGCATGTTGTGAAATATTGTGATGGTCTGAACTCTATGGTTTGTTCTTTTTGATGTGTACTTTATTTTATCAGTCTCAATGCACTTATTCATTCAGATTTGCCACTAACTTGCAGAGAAGTGAGAAAATTTGATAATTTCTTATTCCTAGCGGAGTCTTATGTAGGGTATTGAATCTATGATGAAGGCCTGAATTCATATTTGAGATCCCCAACAGAGTTGTCAATCTATTAGTACTCAAAAAAGTTGGTTGAAAAATCACAAGAGGTTTCTAGGGTCTTGGTACATTTTAGGCTAACAAACAAGGCCAAATGATGTACTTGAACCTTCTTCTTTTTAGGCTCTGCCAGATCTAGGCAGGTGTGCCTATGTGAATGATGCAGACTTAAACTATGTGTTTCCTACTAATGGAAATTGGGAGTGGAAAGATGCATGCCTAATTTGGTATAAATTGTATAAGCAATATCAAGGTAAAATCTATGAATATGTTTAGTTAACAAATGTAAGGTTTGAAACAAGTTTGATAAAACTAAATGATGGAATGGATAAGACCAGTGCCTTGTTGGGTGAATGGAGTGAAATGAAAGTCTAAGATAATTGGCTTGTATTTGGTAATAATTCTAACTATTTGGCACACTAATATTTGTTTATAACTTGTATAAACATGGAGGAAAGTGATTGAGAAACTCTACTTACTTATCCAACTGACAAAACCAGGTTACTTATAATTTATCAAAAGGATTTTAATGTTTACTTGAAAGAAGAAATTGAATGAATTATGCAAGAACAGATAAAACCAAATTGGAGATAGATTGACAATCCTAATTATATGGTTCTTCTTACTAATCCAAATAATACTTCTAGATTATTGTGATTGACTAGAAGGATTTTAATTCCTTTGGGGAAACCAATTAATCCTATCACATAAATACAACAAATGTGCATTGATAAATTGAATATATGCTTGATATACCAATTTAAATAATAAAGAAGCACTAAAATGGAGATAACTAGATAACTGAATAACTTCAACAAACAATTGATACCAAGATAATGTCACAAAATCTAAGATCTTTCATTGACTTCTTCAAAATATTGCATGCAACATAGTCTTCTAGAATATAAACATTATGGAACTTTTCTACTATCCATTAGTTATCCCTATTCTACTAATAATTTTCTCCTATATCATTCTTATGGTCCTAGCCTCTCTTATATATATGAGAGGAAAAAAACTTCAAACCGAAAAACACAGATTTTGATAACAAAATAGGATTCAGAACTAAACTTAACGCAAGGAACTAACATAATCACAAATGTGTGTTCCAATCTGTTTATCTCCGAGTAAAAGCCCATGGTCATCTAAGACCTGTTCAAAGTTTTTACTGTATTATATTTCCTCTCCATGATGTACATAATCAATCTTCTTTAGAGTCCAAGTATTTTTCTTTGCACTTATTAATTGTCAGGTCACTTGGCCATTTAAATTCTTGTGTAGTTGTGAAACTTGTAAGGCGACTCTTCCATCTATTATCTAGGATATTTCTAACATCTACCACAAAATTTGTATATCCACTATCCAACATAATGATCCCATCAAGGAGAGTATGGAACTTGTTAAGATTGATCTCCCTATCATCCTATAGATGTTCCAAGAATTTAGAAATCATCTGATCAAGTTCTTCTCTCCATTCATCTATACCTTTTGACTAATTTTCATCTTTGAGGATTGATGGGATGAAGATATATTTGATGGATTCAAATGTACAACTTGTACTTTCCATATTCTTCCTTATATCCACCAAATACTTATACTCTTCAATCACACCTTTTACCATTTCTTGTGTAGGTTTGAGCCTTGATAGGGCATCTGGATCCCTTTGTTTAGCTTTACATAAAGTGGTCAGTATGTGGAAGGTGGGTTTCCATCTCTTTTGGAGCTCTTCAAGAATGGGGGAGTTAGTATTTATCTATTCCAAATCTTTAATCGCATTGCTGATGTTTTCATGTACTATATTTATCTTCTCCTTTAATATCTCTAATATCCTCCTTAGAGTCTCTATGTTATGATGCTTGACATCCTCCATGTTATGCTTCTTTAGCTTATCAATTTCATCTATCATTTGTTGTATCTGTGGATCCTCTATTTGGACAAGTGGGTGATAGACAATTAATTCATCTCCTTTCACTATAGTGGCTTGCTGCAACTACTATTTTAGCTTTACCTTTTCAATAAACAATTTGTTCACCTTATCATTTGATAATTTCAATCTATTTTCAGATTCATTAATCTTCTTCTCCATATTTTCTACTACATCCTTAGTGAACATTGCAGAATGCATGGTCATAGTCACAACTCCTGTGGGAGTTGTTCCTCTCATTGTTCTAACCATAACTAACCCCTTCAATTCCTATTCTACATCCAAGAGTCGAGGCTTCCTTGTTTTTTCTTTGTTTTTTCCATAGGACAAGTGTTTGGGTAGTAGGATTATACCCTGTTCCTGAGACACCCTCTTTGGAATAAAATTTTGCTACCAACATGGGGTCATCTTATGATCTGATCTGATCTAGAATAAACACTTTAGATAGTTCTATCCTTGGTATAATTAGCATATCACTTTTCATTATTATTTATCCTGCCTCCTGGGTCGTGATATTAATATTATCAACACTTAACTCTACAAATTTTTGAGCCTAGATCTTAGCATCCTTCAACTCATCATCTCCAATAAGATTTTATTTCAACCTTTCATCAAATTGTTTCATTTTCATTTTAATCCAAAAATACTTAAACTCATTGATGTGGATAAAATTATCATCTTCCATGAATCTTAGAGAGGCCACTACCCTCTCATCTTCCTGAATTTCATCAGCTCCTTCCTCTAAAAGCCTAATATTAGGATCATGAGGCTTTTGAATCCTTTGTTTTTATGCTCTCCTTTATTTCAGTCAAAGCTAGGATTGCTTCTTCTTCTTGATCATCAATTGAGTCATATCCAACCAATAGCTCAATATTCTATCTTTTAGTATGTGGTTCTTGAGTAGGAGATGGAGGGGATAGATGTGTAAGTGATAGGGGTGGTGTGTGTGATGTGGATACGTCATGTGGTGGTTGGTGAGGTTTGGGAAGTGGGATCAAGCCCTCATCTTGGGCCATTTTGTAAAATTCATTAAACTTATTAAGGATCATCTGCTTCCTTTTCAGAAGGTTGGGTTCATCTGCAAAAAGAACTTTGAAACTTCTATCCTTCTCCTTCTTTTGATTATTCCACTTCATCATTATTATCCACCTTTTTTTAGTCTACATTACATCAGCAAAATACACCAGATTTCTTATGACATCCTCCTTAGGGTCAAAATCGTGTGAGATGGCCCTAGCAAAGTTCTTTTGATCATGTTGATATGGCCCTCTGGGTCACACACTCTCTCTCTTCTAGATTTGAGTGAATAGTTAACCCTCATAAACCTCTACAATTCCTCTAACATATTAGACCTAATGGCTAACTCCTTAAATACAGTCAAATAAGGAAAAAATGTACCTTTCCTTTGATTTCTCATCAAATCATGCTCCATCCAAAGCATCTGCTACATAAACTCCAAAAAATATATCCTTGTAGGTGGAAACTCAGGAAAAGTATGTGGTGCTTGGTCACATCCATATACTCTAATAATTGTGTATTGAGGCATATAAAACTAGTCAACATAGTTATGGGTATAGCCCTCATGTGAACTAGACTGTACAAGCATCAACACTTTCATCAATGATTCAAGAAATCTTGGTGTTGGGTAACCAAGAGCAACTATTAGTCTAATAGAAAAATCATCTCGAAACACTAAAAAATCACACTCTGTACATATACTATCCCAAATGTAACACCAATTTTTCATAGGGAGTCTTAATCCAATTTCTTGTGTACGCAATTTCATTCTTCCAGTCCACTTCATTTCATGTTGACACAAGATTGACACAATAAAGAATATTTCCTGAAAGTAATGGGGGCCTTAGCTTCCCTAGCTTGCAACAAGCCCTTATTTATTTGTTCCTCAATTATAGATGAAAAATAAAACTCTAAATTTGACTTAGAATGCTGAATTATCATGGCTATTCTCATCAATCATATTGGCATATGTTCTTTTGCATCTATCTCCAAGACTTGACACAATGCATGATAAGTGTTTTTGAAATAAACTTCAAATTCTAAGACTTGGAAAGGTTCCATTTTTGAAGAAAGGATGGGGAGTTTTTTGTTATCATCACCCCTCTTCATGTGTAGGGTGAGCTCCTCACTTCGGTATGTTCTTCTCAACCACTTATACTCTTGTTCCAACTTAACTAAATTCACCTCCGATATAGCTTGTTTATTTAGCTTCAAACACTTTATAATGGCATCTCTTGTGATATCAACTAAGCACTCACCATTTGGAAGCCTAACAGTTTTGGTTGGGGTATGGTATGTGTGGGAAAGGGATTTAATTAGCTTAATGTCAATGAAAACATTAGGGACAATTAATTTAGCCAAATCTAGGGTCCATGGGTTTGATGTTAGAACCTTGTCATTCCTATTCCAATAGAAATACCAATAAAGGTTCCAACCCGACTGAGGTATAATGGGGTCTCGACAACCTTGAGCTAAGTCTATAAAAACATTTTTAGGTCCTTTTTCTACTAAAAAAGTCAATAAGGAAAGTAATGGGGATTGTATAAAGGTTTTATTGGCTTTGGTTTCATCCCTTTTAACTTCTACTTAAGTCTTTTTTGGTGTCATTTTATGAAATTCATAGAGAATGATGAACAAAGCTTACTTGGGTATAAGACTCGCTTTTAAGAATTCCCTTTTCTTCTACAATTTGAGCTTGTCTGCAACTTGTTTTCAACTATTATGAGTGAAAAATCCCAACTTGTTTTGTGTATTTCAACATCGAGATGCATTTACTTCTGGCTCATAAATTTGCAAAATTCAAATCTTTGTATCAAGCTCAATTTTATATCTTGATGTTGACTGATGTGATTGATGTGTTTTAAATGACCCAACAATTTAGTTACCACACTACCTCATGTTATTTTCTGCTCCCCCACTGTACTGCAGTGTGTCTTTAGTTCAATTCTTCAATGCACCACTCTATTGCAGGCGATGTCTTGACCCCCCGAGGTATAGCGGTATAGTGTAAAAGGTGTAGTATATGATAGTGGCTCCTCTCACCATCCTACCATGAGCTACTTGGGGATGAACTACAGTAAAGTGGTAAATTTTATGGGTGTTATGAGGGGTGACAAATGTGATAGTGGTAACGTGGTAAAGGGTAAAAATGACCATGTGAATGATGATAATGTGATTTATTAGGAAAATAAGAGTGGGAATTTTGGATTTTAAATGATAAAATACTTAGAATTTTTATAAAAATTCCTATTCCAACAATAGGTTTGAAGATTAAATGTCTGAGATCAGATAGATGTGGTGAATTCACTTCTGGTGAATTTAATTCTTTTTGTGAAGAACATGGAATAAAGAGACAATTATCTACACCATAGAATCCTTAGTAAAATGGATTTTTCAAAAGGAAGAACAAAACAATTGAAGATGCTACTAGAACTATGATGCTGGAAGGAAATGTTCCTCATATCTATTGGAGAGAAGCTATGAGTACTATTGTGTACACACTCAATTGGGTATAAGTCAAAGGTGATACTAGTAAGACCCATTTTGAGCTATGGACTAGTCAAAATCCTACTATTAAATACTTCAAGATATTTGGAAGTAGATGTTATATTAAGAGAGATGAATACATAGGAAAGGTTTATGCTAGGATTGATGAAGGTATCTTTCTAGGTTATTCTACTAAAAGTAAGGCCTACCGGTGTTAGAATAAAAGATTGAAGAAAATGGTTGAAATTGCAAATGTTAAGGTTGATGAAGAATGAGGTACATAATCCAGAACTTGTGGATACGACTCTAATGACTAGGATGATAGTACAAACCAAGGAAAGCAAGTTCGTACTACAAATAAAGTACAAATCAATCCGGTAAATCAAGAAAATGAAGAAGAAGGAGAAACTGGTGAAAGGGAATTAGAAAACCCTGAAGATGAGGAATATCCTAAGAAGACTCTGAGGTATGTAAGATTGAATCATTCTGAAGATCAAATTATAGGTGATAAGAAAAAAGGTGTCCAAACTAGGAGAAAGATTGGAGAAGAGTATTTCTTGGTATCAAAGACTGAGCCTACTAGTGTGAATGAATTATGTAAAGATGAGCATTGGGTTGAAGCAATGAAAGAAGAGTTAAAACAGATTGAGAAAAATGATACATGGATTTTTGTTCCCAGACCTAAGGACAAGAATGTAATTGGAACCAAATGGGTCTCTCAAGAAAAATTGAATGAGCAAGATGAAGTGGTTAGAAACAAAGAAAGACCGGTATGTAAATGATATTCATAGACGGAAGGAATTGATTTTAAAGAGACTTTTTCCCCTATTGCTAGAATTGAAGTTGTATGATTATTTCTTGCCTATGTTTCTCAAAAAAACTACAAAGTCTATCAGATGGATGTAAAATCATCTTTTCTAAATGGTGATTTGAAAGAAGTGTATGTTGATCAACTTGATGGATTCTACTTGACTGATAAGGAAGATATGGTGTGTCAATTGAAGAAAGCATTGTATGGACTCAAGCAAGCCCCTAGAGCATGGTATGCAAGATTGGATAAGTATTTGCTGAAGCTTAGATTTAACAAAGGTACTACTAATAGTAATCTATATTTCAAGATTGATCATAATAAAGATTTGGTTTTTGAAGTCTTTGTTGATGATATCATTTTTGGAGGAAATGATGGTTTGTGCATGAAGTTTGCTAATGAGATGCAGAATGAATTTGAGATGTCTATGATTGGTGACATGAAATTCTTTTTCTGATTGCAAATTGCTCAGTTAGATAAAAGGATTTTTATATCTCAGTCCAAGTATGTGAAGGAATTGCAAAAGAAGTTTGGTATGGAAGATTCAAAGCTAGTAGGTACACCTATGGTGATCAGATGCAAGTTGGTGACAAAAGATGATTATCCAAAAGAAAATCAGAAAAAGATACAAATCAATGATTGGTTGATTGTTATATTTAACTCAAACTAAGCCTGATATCATGAATTTGGTATGTGTTGTAAGATTTCAAGCTAATCCAAAGGAATCTCATGTGACTGTTGTGAAGAGAATTTTCTGATACTTGAACATAACTGTTGATCTTGGCCTATGGTATCCTAAAGATGATGATCTTACTTTGATTTCCTTTACTAATGCTCACTGGGCATGATATGTGAATGACAGAAAAAGTACTAGTGGTGGAGCATTTTTCTTGGGTAAGAAGATAATTTCATGGTTAAGCAAGAAGCATAATGCAATTTCCTTGCTTACTATAGAGGTCAAATACATTGTTGTTGCTAATAATTGTACTCATGTATTATGGATGAAACAGATGTTGAAGGATATCAGAGTTGTATATGATGAGCCTATTTCTATATTCTATGATAACTCAAGTTCTATTAACATTTCCAAGAATTCGGTGTTGCGTTTAGAAACAAAGCATGCATCTATCAAGTTTCACTTTTTGAGGGAGATGGTAAGTGAAAAGGAAGTCAAACTGGAGTATGTGCATACTATGGAGTAGATTGGAGACATCTTTACCAAGCCATTTCCTAAGGATACTTTTGAGTATCTTAAAGGGAAGTTAGGGTTGATTACCCCTCCTAATCAAAACTAAGGATGCATTGCATTGCATCAGTTCATGCATTTCATAATCATATCTTGTTTCAGATTGATGTTGTGGTGGCTGCTACTTAGGGGGAGTAGTCAAATGGTTCAGATATGTGGTTTAGAGCTTAGGAATCATTGTAATTGATGTCAAAGGGGGAAAATATTCTTGTGAAATTTCTTTTATCTAGGGAGAAGAGCCTTATGGGGAGAAAGATCAGTCAAAACAGAAGTAGGAGTTAGTTGTGTTGATGGTGTTTTTTACATCATGTGTTTCCATCAATGCCAAAGGGGGAGATTGTTGGATGTTTTGGTTGTGTTTCTAATATGTGGTTTTCATTGATGTCAACACTATTATTATAAATTCATTTAAAGATGTATATGTCGAGGATATTGAGAAAATTGTAATAAATGAGTTGTAGGTTGTTAATAGTGAAGTGAAATTCAATATGTCAATTATTTGTGTATGTTGTTGATTAGAGGTTGTAGAATAAAGGGTTTGTTTCTTAGTGTATCTAGTTTATCCACGTCAAATTTCAGAGATCCGCATGAAGATTTGATCAAGTTATCAAGATTTTCATTTTGACAATTTTTTGTTTCTTCAGTTGGTGTTCTTGATTGAAGATGATTCTATTTCAGTTAGTTTAGTTGTTGCAAATGCTTCTCTTGTGATTTTTGATTCTTGTGGATGTTTCTAGATTGTGCTTTATCTTTTTTGCATGTCTGCATTGATCATTGTGCTCGTGATCGAATATTTTCTCTTGTGTGTTCATGTTTTCTTGTTCTTGGCCGACATAGTGTTTGTAGTGTGTTGTGGATCTTCAAGGAGAAATTAATTGAAGTGTTTTCATGTTGAAGATGTTGTTTTGGGTCCTCACTAAGTTGTGGCCAGCCTTGGTTGATTCACATTGATAATATTTAATGTTTTGGGCTGACAAATTATATTCATTTTATTATTTCTTTGTGGCCGACTTGTAGCGATGAAATTTCTTGTTGCAGATATAAAAAAGTGATTATTCATTTCATTTGATGTATGTCGAATGTGTGTATGCAAAAATAATGTTTTAAATCATTTAAAGGTAGAGCAGAGTGTGATGAAGAGTGAAGAAGAGTGGATAAGTGTTCATGTGCTTAATTGGAATGGTAATCAGGTAGTAGAAGATGCTATTCTCTTAGTTCAAAATTTGAATGGATGTAATCTGAATCTCTTTGTAAGATAGTGTGTCTTCCTTTCTAATTGAGCAGTGAGCTCTAGGCAGTGTGCTTGAATGAATCTACACTCCCCATATTTCATTTTCACTATAGTTTTAACAAGGTATAATCTTGTGGACTGACCTCCACCGTGGTTTTTCCCCTAATAGGGTTTCCATGTAAAAAATCTTGGTGTTATGTGTGTTTCTAATGTGTTGATGATTTATGTTTTCATGGTTAATTATCAGATCTAAGAATAAGGTTAATAAGTTGAATAAGTTTTGAATGTTTGTGACAACAGATTCAACCCTCCTCTTAGTTGTCTACCCTTGTATTGCCAACAAAATGATCAAGAGTTGCAACGGTAGGAAGATATTGTGGCTTCATGGATGGGTAAAAGGCTTCATAGGCTTCTAGGTTATCAAGGCATTCATTGTTGAGATTGATCATGCTATTATAATCTTCTCCAATGATTTATACATCATGAGGAGGAAAATCATGAGGATTTGAAGGAGCATGAGGAAGCTCAAGGTCATTAGTATCATAGCCAAAGGAACAATTGGAAATGTCTACTAAGGATTTTAATGAATTCCAAAGCTTATTAAAAGAAAATGTGATGATGACAATGAATGCAAGTATTAAACTAAGATGCAAGAAATAGCTAAAAATAGATATTTTGGAAATTAAAATGGGAAAAAACTATAGAAATCTGTAATGCAGGAAAGACCCAAAAAATGCTTGAAAATATTGTGTAGAATGTGCAGGTGGACTGATTCACCCAGGGTGGCAAATGAGTCTAACTATGAGATTTTTTTGTGTTTTTCAAAAAATTTAAAATGATTCTAATGCTTTGCAGATGCTAGTTAAGGATGAAGATGCATATTTTCAGTGTTTTCAATTATTTGCAATGCAAAAATGAAATCTAAATGAGTCTTTCACTAATGCAAGTTAAAAAACCCTAGGATGCAAAAACAAGACAATACCCTTATTGAATGTTGATGCAAATGAAGTTGAAGATGCAAGATGCAATTGAAATCACAAATGTAAAGTGCTCAATATGCAAGTTCACCAAAATGAACCATAGATTTTTGGGGTAGGGCTTATAGACTACTCTTACACTCTTAGGATATTTCAACTAAAAGGAGAAAGATAAACCATACGCAAAAGATCGAGCTAGGTTCACTCAAATTATGCAATGTGTAATTTAGACTAAATGAGATGATATAAATGTAATTGGATGATATATGTGGCTGATTATGTATACAAAACCTAAGAGTTTTGCAATGATAGAAAACACAATGTGATATGTAAACATGAACTAAGAATGAACAAATGCAAAACATAATAGAAAAGGGATGATTCAGAGTGCATTTGGGTAGAGAATGGAGAATATAAAATCTTCTGAATGTTATATGAGATAATAGAAAACCACTAATGGGACTCATTCGCCACTGATGGTGAATCAATCCTACTTCTAATGAAAATTATCAAGAGTGGGTTTCTGAGTGTCGGGATCCATAATCTGACAAAATATGGATTTTTAGCCTTAAGGTGGGACTCATTCATCATTGAAGGTGAATCATTCCTCTCCCAAAATTCTATGAAATCAAGGGATAATTCTACAACACCAGATTTGAGGTTTTCTACTTGTCGGGTTGATGAAGTTAATTCTACAAAAAATGGACAAAAAGTATTCTTTAGGCTTGAAATGATGTTGATTTGGCTTGAATCACATTGTTGACTTTTTGACAACCCTTCAACACCTAATTTCTTGCCAAATATGCATACATGGTCTACAAACACACATGTAAGAGGGGAAAATGTTTGAGGGTTAGAGTATAGAGATTTTCCTTGGTCAAATCCCACTTTGGTAATCGAGCCCTTAATGAAATAAAGAAATGAAGGAGAATGATAAACAAATAACATGCAAATGCTATCAACTTACCAAACCCTTGTTGAAGAAAATTTGAAGATATATCAATGGCTTCCCTTGAATGCACTTGATTGATGCTTGATTATAGGATGCAAAGTGCTCAAATGCTAATTGAATGCTTGAATGAGATAGGAGATTGTAGGAGATGTAAAATGAGGAAAAAAGAACTTATTTATGCACACTTGTGCCTTAGTAACTTGATGATACCTTATCACAGACCAACATCAGGTAATTTTGAATAAAAACACACAAAAAAAATTGAATTATTTTGAATTTGGAGCCAAGAGGGACTCATTTGCCACCCATGGTGAATGGGTTCCACCTTGGAAGTGAAAGTGGGTGTTGGGAATTAAGTCACATTTAATGTTGTTTGTCGGGTTTACATTCAAAAATACACTTAATTAAGCCTTATAAGGGCATAAATGGGTCAAATAAAACATAAGAAAGGTGTAAATAGTGAAATTATGCCTAGAAAAGCATGAAATATTGTTACAAGACTTTACAACACTTCAAAATGGGACTTGATAAGTGATGAAAAGGTGATTTTTAGGTGAATTGTGATGAATAAAGTCTAGAAAAGTGTAGAAATTTTTTGCAACACTTCACAACACCTTCACAAGATGCCATTATTTGAATTTTAAGGACATAAATGTTCATATTTAAGTCATATTGCAACATTAAATCAAAGAAAAATAGATTTAGCATCACAAAGAAAGGCCTAAAAGACCATGAAAATGACAAGGGACCATTTTTCTATGGTGTAGATAATTAAACCAAGTGATGAAATAATGAAACAAGGACATGAAACATGAAACATAAGATATGAAGCATGAACAATGATATGTTGAATGATTCCTTGTAAATGATGTCTTATAAATTTGTAACTCAACATGAAATGGTCATGAAGGATGTAGATCTTGACCTTGAGATAAGTGTAGAATTGGATCTTTCATGCTACATCACAACACTAGCTCAATAACATGCTTGATGCTTGACATGCTTGACATGATAATGTACCTTGAATTTCCACAACAATTGATGAAGAATCTACAATTGAATGCCTTAGAAATGATCTTGAAAGTTATCTTGATGACCTTGTGAAAACTTGGAATGCTTAACTCTTGCTTGCTTGACTTCATAACATGAATATATGATGTTGCTTATATCAAATGAGGATTTGAAAGCTTGTTTATATAGGGAATGCACTTAGATGATCGTTAATTTCATCCCGAAGGCTGACATAGAAGAAAATTGAACTTAAAACCTAGTTTTCCCGCTCAAACCTCGAAAATAGCTCAAACGGGACTCATTTTCCAAGCTAGGAAAATGAGTCCCACATGGATGGGAATCATTCACCCAGAGCATCGAATGGGTCCCATTGGGGTTATTTTTCTAGCTAAAGTGTGGGGGAGTGAAGAAATTAAGCTTATATGTTGATCTTGTCAAGTTTTTGATTAAAATATGCCTTGGGATGCATAATATGGGGTCATAGAGGCCTGTTAATGATTATATTAAGATCATAAATGCAAAAGGGCTCAAAATACAATGTGAAATTGTAAATAAATACACTTTACAACACTAAATTGAGGAAAAATTAGGTTTATTTAGCTTAGAAGGTCCCTAAATCCAATGTCAATGTGTAAAACACATTACAACACTAGATTAGGTCCACCTTATTTTACAAGCCTCCTAAATTTAATGTGAAGGTGTCAATAAATACACTTTAGAACATTGAATTAGGAAAAAAGTTAAATTAGCTTAGAAAGGGCCCAAGACCTAATGTGGATGTGTAAATTTCACCTCACAACACTAGATCAAGGTGACATTAAGTCCAATTTGTCATTAATTATTTCCAAATTAAGCAAGGGATACTTTTTGGATGACTCCATTTATCCCCCACTTTAGTGAGAGGATGAACTTGCTTCAAACTCACACTAATGTAGACATTCAAGAGGGTTCCAAGTGTAGTGATGTAAATGGTCTAGGATAACTAAGATGAAGGAGGTGGCCAAGCCCTTAGGATCCAAGATCATAAGTCAAATCAACATAAGCACAAAGGGACACACACACAAGGTGTATAACATGCAACATCAAGATACAGAGTCATGCAATGTCAATGAATAAAAGAAAGGAAAAACATGTGAAAATAAAAGTGAGGTGGATCAAGATTTGACCATTTCTACAACATGATGTGGATCAGATCTAAGTTGTTTGTCAAAAAATGCACACTCAATGCAGAGAGAAAACAACTCTTAGATGTCTACTGGGTGAGTAATCAAGAAGGTGAGACACATATGACCAATGTACACTCACACAAATGCATGAGTGGCTATGGGGAAAATTCATGCCTTAAGGTGAGCTTCCTTCTCAAACCATACCAAGTTATACCTCTTGATAACTTTGATAAGGAGGCACAAAAAAATTGATCTTTGAGATTTATGAGGCAAGAAAAACTTTTTATGCTTGGAACTCATGAACAAACAAGATGGCTCCACAGGAATTCAAAGTGTGTTATGCAAGGTGGCCATATAAAAAATAGTGTAAGGTGTAGTCAAAGGAATTTTTCTTAATTCATGCAAGTCTCTTCTTAGGGACATCATCCTAATATCTCCAAGAGAGGACAAGTCAAAGAAATATCATGCTCTCAAAGGAAATGAAGCCTATTGACACCACCATGAAAAGGACACATCGTAGAAGAAATAAAATTGCATAATGAAACATGAATTTCAATGTATTCCCCCACTTTAAAGTGGTTGCTAACATGATTACTGTGAGCAATTTCTCTAAAGTAGAGGAAGACATGAGAGCTTATTCATAAATCTATATGTCGAGTCATATGCTTCCAAATTGAACTACATCATGAATAAGTATGTCACATCTGATTCAACTTAAGGCATGTCATCCACATCTCAAGCTTTCTCTTATATGTACATGAAAGGTGAGCAACTAGCCAAAAGAGACAATGTAAACTAACATACAAGAATAAGGCTACCTCACCCATTGCCTCCACTTATTGCAGGACAAAGGTGAGT
>VDFB02223521.1:0-10519 GCA_007258455.2 Sequoia sempervirens
GATTGACAGTTTCAAGGAGAAAAAGGGAACTTGCCATAGTTTAGTTTGCAAACCAGGGGAAGGGCTCATCAGTTTTTGCGGTGATGGGGTAGTCATAATTGAGTTCATTTGTTGGGAAAATTGGGTCAGACCCAAGGTAGCCATAGCGATGGGGGTACCAATGGTGCCTAAGCCTTCAGAAAGAGAGGCGAGGAGAGATTGAGCAGCAGTGGCTGGTGTTAAGGTTCATGAAGGTTTTAAGATAGATGGCCTTATCTAGGCGAATTGAGAGAAACCTCCCACAAACATTGTGATAGGGGTAGAGAAGGTGGAGTGTTGTGCAAATTTTGCACACATGCCCCACTTGGAGTGGGGACCCTCTTTTTTGATTTCGGATGTCTCTTGGACCTTTTGTTTTTATTGGATTTGTCCTTTCAAGGTCTAGAGATGTTGGTCTTGCTTGTCTTGGTCTTACTCTGAAGGATGAATTGATCAAACTTGGTTTTTAATGGAAGTCCGGGTTTTGCCCTGGGTCCGGGATTTTCCAGTTCACCCGGATTTTCCCGGGTCCTGGTTCATAGTCTGGTCACTGTCAGAATTTCTGAGGTCCGGGTTTTCGGATAAATCCGGGATTTTCCTGGACTGCGTCGGAGTCCTGAAGGGTGCGTTATCCGTGGAGTTCGTGCTCACCCAGATAGTCCATCTAGCTCAGTTTTTTCTAGTTTTCCGTTTTGAGCTTGGGTTTCTGGATTTCATCGATATGTCTTATCGGCCATTAATGCTTGAGGTACGTTTGCTCTGGCATGAATGTAAGCGAGTTTAAAGGCTTCTAGTGCTTTTCATGATTTCATTATTCATTTTCCTTCTGCTCTAATGCTTGAGTTTATTCATTTTGAGCTTTATTCGGTGGATTTGGTTTGCTTGTGCGTGGATTCCTTGGACATCTGTGTTGACATTTTCGTCGCTAGGGCTTCCTAATTCATAGTGACTTCCTTGGGTTCGAGCTTCATTTGGAATTGATCCATGGTAAGTTGTTATTGATTTCCCTTTTGTTTTAGGCCTTGATTAAATCTTTCGAGTTATAGATGGTTATTTGGGTCGGCCTTCGCTCATTTTTTATGGTTTCATATTTATTGAACTAGGGTTTGAACTCACCCTTCCACGGGTCTTATCATCCGCACTATGCATCTCTTCGTTTATCAATCGAGTGTCGAGTATACCCCTGTGGCTACGTGTTTCTATTAGGGCCTTGCTTTATTGGCACGTAGTCTGCTACGTTGTGAGGATTAGCGTTTCGGTATGTTTGCCTAGATTTCTTAAGTTCGGTGGAGTCGTCATGGTCCTCTTGTCTTGTGTTTGCTCGACCTTGTTCACAGCATTTGAGACCCTAGGGCACCTTGGTTTCATCATTTTGAGGGATTGAGTTTGCATTTTGAGCTTGCTTTAGCTCTCATGGCGAAGGTTTGGCTGTTAAAGATTAGGGCATCATCATTTCGTTGCAGGAATCAATCACTTGAGAGTTTTTGGGAGTTAAATTCATGTGCAGTCGAAATTTGGCTCATTAGGGTTGAGTTCATCTTCGTGGAATCCGAGTAGGGAGATTTGTGTGATTACTCGGTTAATGGTCTGCGCATCTAAAGGTCGCCGGATTTTTGAAGTGTCCGCGGAATTCCCGCACGCCTGGATTTTCCCGGATTCGTCCATTTTCCCGAAGTATGATGAGTTCCCAGAATTTCAAGCTGTTCGCGGAAATCTGAACCATCCGGATTTTTCTAGTTTTCTGCCTGTTTTGATTTGATTTAGATTTTTGAAATTAAAGCAATAAACTAAAGGTTAGATGATGATTTCATGTTGCTAAATGAATCAATATCATGGTAATTATGCATCTCTTTTGTCCATATTGATGATTTTTTTGATGAATGATGTCTTGGCAGCGGGAGTCCGTCTGGGTCGGATTTCTCTGAATTCCGCCCCGACTGGATTTTCCCGGATTACCTCATTTTCCTGGATTGCTATGTTTTCCCTGCTTTTCAAGATCGATGATTAGTGATTGATCTTAATGATTTCATGTGGTTTCAAGGCTAACCTTTGGTCAAGATATGGATAATAATTGGATTCTCATGAGGTTCTTTTGTGGATGCAGGCTGAATCAAGCAAAGCAGCGGTAAGAAAGGCCAAGGGAGACACAGAGGGATCTTCGGTGACAGATGCAGAAAGGTTAAGGTTAGATGTGAAAAGCCAGTTGCCTGACAGTAAGATAGCTTCAGTTTGGTCATAGGTCTCGTACACTAATGTAGGAGCGTGGAGATATGAAGAATTCAAGGAAAGGACAACTCAGAAAGACCTATCAGCCCTGACCAGGGGAATGATGAAGTCCAGACTAGCCCATGTGGTAGGATTTCCTCCTGCAGTTCAGTGCTATGAATTGATATTGGAGTGTGCCTGCCAATATGACTTTGACACACAGAGGATTGTTAGCACTGATGGAAGAGTGTTGGAAAACTTTAATCCCATTTCTATTGCTCAGGCATTTGATATGCCAGACTTACCATGTGTGTGTGCCTTGGACATGGATTTGGCTAGAACTTACTATGAGGATGAGCCTACGAAAGCCCAACGGATGATCAATTCTTGGCTTGAGAAGCCAAAATCCCACTTCTCCAAGCTGCCTAAGCAGTTGCACAGGGTCAAGTTCAGGCAGGATATATATGATGCTATCACACTGTTAAGCAGGGTGGCCGACTTGAAGAGCGCTGGGGTGTTGGAGAATTGGATGGTGCACGCCATCAACAAGATTGAGCAAGGTATCAATTATCACTGGGCAGGGATTATTAGTGCAATGATTGACAGACAAATGAGGGATGTGCTGGAATCAAAGAAATTCACTGTCATCTTATGTGATGTATGTGCTTGCCAGATTTTACCCATACAGGGGTTTGAATCCAAAAGGAACATTAAGACAGGATGTCATTTATGAGGTGTATCCTGAGCTGCACCTAGGGAATTCAAATTATAGAAGAGCAAATGATGCATTCACTATGCATATCACTAGTTTACTTCAAAACACAGAGCATGTGAGAATCTCTAATGGAGCCAAGGAGCTGATCAAGAAATATGGAACTTGGTTTATACAATTTCCTACCTTCTCCTATATTAGGATTGATGGATGTCCAACTGCTCCATATAGATTGGCTAGATATCCTATTGATCATGTCATTCTTTTAGAGGTTACCCAGCAGATATGTGACTTTGATGCTATTGTTAAAAGGGCAAAGCATAAGACAGGGTTCGGTGGAGACTTCCCTTTGAAAATTGGTATAAGTGAGGTTTTCCCTTCAATCCAGATAGCTCATGCATCAGAAGAGGAATTGAGTGCTTTTGGTTTCTCTTTCCATTCTAAGAGGACAAATTTTGACATCACTGGAGAAGCGCAAAAGAAGGCAACTAAAGAATATCACCACAAGGATGATCTAGAGGATTACTGGGCGAACATCAAGGATGACTTTGAGGTGAGGAAGAAGAGATATTCTAGGCTTCCAGTTGATGTAATCAGAATGTATAATGTCAAGTTGATCCCTAACCAGTTAGAGGATGATGGGAATTTGGTTCAAGATCATGCATATGAGTCAGTTAAGGATAGATCCATTGGGGAGATAAACTGGTTAGAAAATGAGATAACTGAGCTAGATGAATTAATGGCTCCTGTTATGAAATTTACCAAGTCATGGTTGAAGCACAAAGTATGGGAATTGGAAAGTGAGAAGGTACCCCGTACCTTCAATTTGATGGGGAATTTGAATGCCCATTCCACTTCAGAGGAATCTGGTGAGGATGATTATGCAGAAAAAACTAAGGCGAGCTCACCTTTCAAGATTAAAATTAGAGGTCCTAAGGAGAGTGAGCCTGAAAAGAAGAGGAAACCTAGAGGGAAAAAGAGGAGTCGTACTCTGAAAATAGGTAAATCTGCTGAGGAGGAAGAACTTGAGAAAGCAGAGAAAGAAGATACCCCTCCAGAGCCTAAAAGGACAAGGACAACCAGGGTTTCTAAGAAGAAAGGTCAGGAAGCTCCTAAGGATGAGGCAAACCCTCCAGTGGTTGATGTGGAGAGCTCAGGAGAGAAACCCCGGGTTTATTCGAGGAGGTCAAGGACTCCATCTCCCAAGGAGACCATGCAAAAAATAGGTCCTCTTCCAGTGGCATCCACTGTAGAACAACGTAAGGCTACCTCCCCTTCATTGAGTATACCTAAGCAGACAACTCATGAAGAGCATGAAACCAGTGGGGAGGCAGAACCATTCAAGGAAGGAGAACTCTTTGGTGCAGCAGTTGAGCTTGAAGTAGGAGATGTTGAAATGCACCCTTCTCCATTGGTACAATATGAAGATTCTCCTGCGAGTAGCAAAGATAACAGATCCCCTGAGAAGAAGGATGTTCTTGCTAAGACCTCATCACCTCTGTAAGAAGAAGAACCCAAGTTGAGGAATCAAGGTGATCAGTCTCCTGAAAAGGAAAAGGATGAGACAGTGGAACTTCATGAGGAGGTTAAAGAGGATGAAATCCGGGTGGATCCTGTTGTCTCGAATTGGTGAGATAAAGAGATTAGAAGGAAGCAGGTCATTTTTGAGGACACTACTCTTGATTGGGATGAAATGTTGGCTAAGATTGGAAAAGGTAAGAAGAAGAAGATGGCCAAGGTAGTTTCAAAGATAGAGAGAGATGAAGTGAGTAACAGGGTTATTCATATTGCTACCCCTGTTGCTGATAAAAGTAAAGATGAGGTCACCGGAAAAGATTACAATGTACAGACTATCAATCTTGGACCCGCTTCTATGGAGTAGGATATTGAAGAATACAAGGGGTCCAGTGCAATGATAATTGGGAGATTAAGGAAGGAAACACAATCCAGGCATGAGCTTAAAAATGAGAATGAAAGGCTTAGGAAATGTCTAGAAGATTTGATGAAGCCTTTGCAATCTCTCCATCCATCCTCTTCTGCTGCTATTGGTTTCTTGCCAAAGGAGACTATCTCTGAAATAGAAAGGATGAAAGCCTCTACCAAGGCTTCAATAGATTGGTTGAAAGAGGTACAGACCAAGGGAGATAATGCAATAAAGGAAATCCTTTCAACTGGAAAGGATGCAATAAGAGCTAAGGATTTATTAGAGCATGTTTTATCTCAGGACAAGGAGGATATTGAAATTTTGTTGTAGAAAACTAAAGTGATCATGGGGTATGGTAAGGATCAGTTGGTTGTAGAGGGAATCCTATCTTCATCTGGAGTTAATGAGCCTTGGGAATGGTTCGAGGTGTTACAAATTCGACATAAGGCCATCAAGAAGATTTGCAAACAAAAGAAGCAGCTAGATGGTAATCTTACTGGTGTTTATGATGGATGTATAGCATTCTTTGAAATAATGACTAGCAAGAGGAAGATCGCTCCTAAATATCTGAGCTTGGAGCAATTAAGGGAATGGTGGCATGATTTCTATGCCCCTGATGTTGAAAACTCTATGACATGGCACTAATTGGATGATGCAACTACTTACTTAGCTGTGATGGACAAGTACCAAGCACATAGGGGTGAGTGGGATAAAACTGTTAAGCAATCAAAGGAAGAAATTGGCTCCATTGAGTGTTGGCTCAAAATACTACCCTTGCCACCTGTTGCCAAGTTGGATAAGGTGTTTTTGAAGGTTCATGAGTCGCTAGATCAGAACAAGGATAAGGGAGGCGGTAGTTAATGCTGACTTTGAGATTTGTCTTCCCTATTATTATAGGGCATCTGTTGATCCGAGCTGCATTAGGGAGTGTGTTTTGGCCGACCTTGATGGTGTATGAGCATTTAATGTGTGCCTTATTTTGAAATTCCTGAGGCTGACTTGTTCTAGCTACTTTATTTTGTAAATGTTTGGCTGGGCCGACATGTTTGAGGATTTTCTATAAATGGCATTCCTGCCTCATTTGTAAAAGGAAGTTAGTCAGATAATAGAGACAATCTAGATTAAGAAAAAGCTAGAGCATCTTGTAGTAGAGATAGTAGTTAGTTCTTTGGAGAAAATGTTATACACATAACAGTGGAATTGTTGCTATATTCTGGTGATATAATACAATTGAAGGCATTGTGGTTTTCTGGTGAATTCTTTTGTGTTAGTTTACCCTGCATGGTTCTTGTTGTTCTATCTTTTGAATTGCTTGAAGATATAAGATTTGATGTTAGATCTGGAATTAGATCAATTTGGTGAGTAGTGTTCATGATTTCATGCTTGGAATGTATGTAGCAATCTCTGGTCTATACTCCCAGTAACTATCTGATTGTAGTAGGCTGGTGAAGTCAACCTGAACCATACATCTATTTGTACTTAGTTCAATTATGGATGAATGTCTATGATTTAAAAATCTGTATGCCTTAGAAGATTGCACCTTTCTTGTGACATTGCATTGTGGGTTAAGCAAGAATTGGTTATTTGAGATTGGTCCATTCCAAGAATTTATCATTTGCATTGTTCATCCTAGAAATAGTTTATAGTTTAGATTTCATTACTCCTCTTGCACACTCATCTTTTGTTGTTTCCTTATTATTTTGGTTAGATTTAGGATTTAAGATCATCATATTGCAAGATTTGATAAATTGGAAAGATACAGTTTGCTTGTAGTAAGGTTCGATTGTGATTACCAACATTTTCACATATTATCTGAGTTGTTTATGCATTGTCATGACCTAACACCTGACAGACCTTGGGGTGATTTTTAGTAACTTGTTGTTTAAAATTACCTTTCAAGAGAGATAGAATATTGCATTTTGTCTGAGTTGTTGCTATGCATAAAACACCACCAACAGATTGGCGCTAGAAGGAGGGCCTGAATGAGCACATTGGATCATTTCTTAAATGTCATCTCTTCAAAGAGATATAGAAGGAATACCAGATCTACCTCAGGAGAGGAGGATTTATAGGAATTACAGTTCCCCACTAGGTCAAGGAGGACTCGAGAAAGGGGAGAATCATCATCGCCTGTCCCTTCACCCGTATCATCTACATCTTCACTTCCAGATGTTGAGGCCATACCCATCCCTGAGGCAGTTCCTATTTAGCAACCCCAGCTTATCATTAACCAACCACAACTGCCACCCCCACTTGTGCCAATGGCTTTCCTTGCTAATAATCCATCTCCCTTGTTTTTCAATGCCTACAATGTTATACCTAAGAACCGTGAGAATTTTTGTTCAAAATTTCATGTTAATGACCCAAACAGGACTACAGAAGAGCATATTATGATCTTCCAAACCTGTCTCAAGGATAGAGGGATTGTCCATGAGGATGTTGCTTGTAGGTTGTTTCCTTATTCACTAGGAGAAGAGGCCTTTTACTGGTACAATCACCTCCCATCTGGTTCAATTCTTAATTGGAATGATCTTGAAACTACCTTTTTACAGAAGTTCAGAATACCTATTAGTGCCAATGAATTGTATCTGTAATTCACTAGAGTCAAGAGAGAAGTTAATGAACCAATATCCAGTTTCAATAATAGGTTTCACCGAGCATACACCAGACTTCAAGACCCTTATGTTTTAGACAATAATACAGCCCTGGGAGTCTATTATGAAGCCTTGGACAGTTTTACAACAACCTTTCTGAAGTGGAGACCTAACTCTACCAATAGCCTAACTGATGCTTCCATATACGGTTAAGCTTTAGCATTGTGATTTAAGACATTTCAACATTGAGAAACCGCTGCCTCTTAGGACCACAGCTTGCACATCCCAATCGTCTTCAGCAAGAATCAGCTTTGCTAATCATACCCCCAACTCATGAATCCAAGCATCTCACTACCTTTGGTACCTCACATCCCGTCCCCCTACGAGCCGCCCTCCTATGATGAATTTCTCCCTAGCGCCAGTTAATCTCACCAGGACAAGATCCAACTAGCCCCACCTGCTCATTTGGCATGCACTTTAAAGTGCTAATCAGCCTCTTATAGGATTTGGCTAATGCATGTTCTTAGAGTAATCTTAATCCAACCCTTTATGGAGATCCAAAATGAAAGCGATTGGATGAAACGGGTCAAGCGTATGCCAGCCGTTCCCGAGGCGACCCACGGCGAATCAAAAAATAGCTAATCACATGCCGCTCCTCAAATAGTCATATATAACTGCACAGAGAATTCCATATGCAATTTTAATGTAGGGCAAACGTAATGAGAGAGGATTTGGTTACTGAATGACAGATTGACCAGAATAAAAATACAACAACGACGCAGGATCCAACAACGATAGAGATACACCTTGACAGTATTTTATCGTGATCTGATAGGAGCAAACAATGACGCAGCGATCACGGGAATGTACGCAGATCCAATGGATGAGTCCCCACTCCATTGGATCAACCAGTTAATCAAATTGTCAACCAATCTTCCAATCAGCTAGCTAGTCAAGACAAGCCCCCTAGTGGTGTATATCTGGTTGAAGCTTCCTTGTTAGGATGGTGTAGGCTCCATAAGACAGGCCAACATTCAAAGTTAGAATGCCCAAATGGAGAAATTCAAGATGATGATTTAGCTCAAGAAAAAGATAATAATATTCTAAAGGGAATAATTGAGTTAGAAATATTATTTGATGTGGATGAAATAATTTGGTAGAAACACCTACCTAAAATTGATGAGGGACAGTTTGAATTGTATAATATGAATACCAAGAGGACCTGAAGAATTTGTTTATAGGGAAGGTATTTATTGGGTAAGAACAAATAAATATTGTTCAGGAACTTAGGGATTACTGGAAAGTTATATCATGGACATATGAAGATTTAAAGACATATGAAACTTCCATTATTACTCATACAATCTTGCTAAAACCTGTTGCAAAACCTTTCCGGCATAAACAATGTCCAGTGAATGCACTTCTAGAACCCCTAATTCAAAAATAAGTACAAAATCTCCCCAGCCAAGATCATTTTTCCCATTAGACATTCTACTTGGGTGGCTAATCTAGTGCTCATCAAAAATAAGAATGGATACATTCGACTATGTGTGGATTTTTGAGATCTTAACAAGGCATCTAAAAAGGACAACTATCCCCCAACTTCATTAGATGAAGTAATACATATTGTTAATGGTTCACAGATGATGTCCTTCCTCGATGAATTCTTTGGGTATAACTAGGTAATGGTCAGGAAGGAGGATAGGATGAAGACAACATTCATGGTGTAAGTGTTCCTTGGTGTGCTTGCACAATAGCTAAAAGACCTTTTCCCTATCTTCTTCCTGGCACCTAATACCAATAGGTTCTTGTTAGGCTTGGATGATTAACCAAGTCTTATTCCAACTCCTCTCCAAGAGTTTTCCACTTGTGCTTCACCTTGGAAGACTAACACCTCTTTGAAACTGGTAAACTATCTCCTCCACTTAGAAGTCTCTAAGTGCCAACATCACTCAAAAGGTTGAACTAATTGCAAGGGTGTCAGAGATACTGAAAACATGCCACACACATTCAATTGGTTCCATCTTGGATGGTCTTCAATCTTTACTCTTACCGATTCCAAGATTTGGTCTTGAAGAGGCCTAATCCCTTATAGCCCTTGACAGTGACCTTTTTGTCTCTCTTGCCCAAACTTTCCAAATAACCTAAGAAAAAAACTTCACATTCAAACACCCTTTTTGATCCTTTAAAAGATTTACAAGGTTTCAGATCCCTGACTCATCCGTACACTGGTCTCCTATAATCTAAGTCAAATTGGGCTAATAGGCCTAATTCCTAGGAACCTACTATTTTATTGTTTCTTATCTCAACAAATGGATTGATAAACCTTCAATCCCATTTAGCATGTCATAATGTGACTGTACCCTACCTAGAACTGTACTTGTTCTGTATGGTACCTCTTTCCCCTGCATGTTCTCTTCAATTCTACACTATCAAACCTCTAACCGGGCACTCTAAACTCACCTAGGGTTTGATTTTAAAAATATCTGCTCGACTCTTCATGACTCCTAACCCTAAATATATATAGACTAGTGGCTCCCCTAACATTTCCATCTATTCTCAGGAAGATCATGTGGTTAGATCTCATGGGGGAGCCATAAAAAGGAAAACTGGTTAGGACAGGACCAGAATAAACCCTTAGACCTTGATTTAAGAATTCAAAACACCAAACCAACTCAAATTAACTTGCTTGCAGAAAGGAAAACACTTAAGACTACTCTATGATAACAAACCCAATGTTAAATCAATACATACAATTCATCTAATATCATTGTAACTCAAGATATTCGGGAAAGCACAGAAATTGCAGACTTTTCTTCTATTCCCAAAACCAAAAACTTAATTACAACAACTCTCTCTTCTTGCATTCGAGCCACACCTTACATAGATGCCATTTTCAATGTTTTAGGGATGTTGTTTTATCCCACACTCCTAGCTTTTAGGGGATCCAAGATAACCGAGTTGCATGCAACATGACAAATGTTGTCATGACAACTTAATAACAACTTTTTGCAACTTCCCATTATGCCCTCTTCCAAAATCCTAGGACCTCTACCTCCTTGATTT
>VDFB02223523.1:0-10958 GCA_007258455.2 Sequoia sempervirens
ACCAGATCTGATTTCTACTAAACTCTTTACCAGCCATACCCACAATCTGTTTTTAATTAAGTTACTATTTCTTTTCAGATCTAATGGAAAATACGAAACTTCAGTTTGTACATAGGAATTTCATGTCATCTGATTAAATGTACAGACAGATAGAGTATGTACATACCTTATAAAGGTCAAGCAGAACATTATTGAGGGATTCCTGGGCTTGGAGAGAGCAGCGGTGTCTGAAGGATTTAATTGCCTCGATGGCTTCATCTGCTCGTCCCAGCTGCTTCATCACAATGGCCATGTCCTTCAGTGCACTCTCTACACGGTCTCCTGCATTTATAGCCGCCCAAAACAGCGGTATAGCCGCCTCTGGATTCTTCTCTAGAAGCTGTTAAAAGCAAACATTCCATCAGTTAAATTACTTATATGCGTTATGATAAATACACCTGTTTACATTATAGAAAATATACCTGAACCTGCTTGGCCCTGACGTAGGGAGTGTCCCCAGTTGGAACCTTGTTCATAGAACCGAACCCCATCATCCACCCTGAACTGCTGTCTCTCCCCACCATTTTTTATTACAGCAGTGCTCGCATGTTGAATAGGTTTCGCCTTACAGGAGAATTCAAACCAAATATTAGGCGCAGTACAGCTCAATATTGGGCTTTGAAATGGTAATCTACTCTAATAGAGAGAAAAATTCTATGAACAAATGCTATCAGACTAGAGGGTCTGGCCATATTTAAGAGCCCAAACACACACAAATACAAAAGGCTCATTTCAGATCTTCTGGTGTGTGTTGGCGTTACTCCATAGTGCAATGGATTTTCAACGGGATAAACAGGAGATGCATTGAATCTGGACGGAAATGAGTCCGTGTACGTCATGATTACGAAATCTAAAGATTAATATCATTTTCTGAATAAGAAAATGGGAAAAGTTACTCAATAGAGGAAAGGAACCATACCCTTCTCTTACTATTTTTTTAATGGTGGGCTATATGAATAGGCCAAGACTTTAAACGGTGGGCTATTTGTTCGGTGTCTTCAATTGTCAATAGAATGTACTAAATCCAATAATTAGTTTATAAATGGCTTTTTTTTTAAATGTGAATTTGATTTATTATATCATCATATTATGATCATCTTATTATTGATTCTTAAATATTTGTGTTGAGAAATTATATCTCAACATTATATTCCTAATGATCATTTTAATACATTTTTGTATGGACTTGCTATTTCATTTTCTCATGATTTTATTTTCTTATGGCAAAGTTGCATCGGATAACTAAATTTTATTATTAATGAGTTTTTCGCCTCACATGAGGAGGTAGGTGTCACACATTGAAGCGGGATAGTTTGGTCATGTGTTAACATGTTGTGGTGCATGTAAGGTCATTGTGAAGGGAGTTACATATGACAAGTTATATAACTCATAGGAGCGTTAAGAGAGAGGTTACATTAGAATATTGATGAGCATTATGACAAGATGGTACACTTGTTATGGAGTCATTGAATAGGTTAAATGAAGAAAAAATGGAGTGCTCAAGTTTGTGTGGTCAAATATGACACTTTATGAAATTATAAGAGGATATGTGCATCAAATTGGTGAACAAAAAAGTGGAAAAATAGTAATTTTGGTCATAACGCAATTGTGGTGTTGATAAATAGAAATGATATGATCATATTATGGCTTGGTAAATACCAAGGAAAAACATGATTGCATTTTTTAAACTGAAAAGGGAAAGAAAAAATTTGCTACCCATTCATAGTTGACACTAAGCAAGGAGAATATGTTTTGGAAGCAAACCTAATCTTGTTTTGTGAACTTCAACCATATCCCAAGTTTATTTTAGTAATGCCACATCAAAAAGATGTATGTAGAGAAAATTTTCATGTTTTTAAGCAAATCATGTTTGACTTTCATAAATTTGACTATTTTGGAATATCTTTCTTATATGTTATTTTTTGTACCAACTTCTACAAATCCTAACCCTACACCTAATGTATATAATGAAATGATTTCCCACATTATCCTAATCTTCTCCTACACTTCTAATAAACCCTAACAAAAAGCTAAGAGAATTGTTAAGGCTTTTGGAACAAAAAATCAACTTGTAGTATCAATTTCATAATTGAAGGTGTTCATGGGAAACCCACACCATGCATCACTTGCTTCATCGTAAGAAGCAATGATGAAGCAAATTGAAATTTTCACAAATCAAATTAATCATTGTTAAATACATAAAGACTCATGTAATCAATTTTATGTGACAATGTTATCCTACAATGAAGTGGAGAAAAAGACATAACAAAATCCAAAAATTGTGGTCTCTTTTTATCCCAAAATCAATACACCCCTTCCAATGAATTTAAAACAACTTCCTATTCATTGGTGCAATCATCTTGATATAAAAAATAATATTTGGGAAAGTGGTGGGTGCTCTTTGACCAACCTCTATGTAATAACCATGAGGTGCCACTATACTTTTCTAGAGAACTTTACTATGATTTTTTCCTTCAAGAAATTCTCATTTTTTTATATGAGGGAGTTTCAAGGTAATGGTTGTTGAGTAGGGAAAATGATCCTTTATCCAAGTAGGATGACTAAGATTTTCTCTTTTTCACTTGACTCAACATTAAACATTAATTACCTAGGGGTTATGATTGACTTGTTGCCACAAGGGAGAGCCAACCTCTTAAGGTTTATGTTTTTTTTTTGTTGTGTGGACGATAAATTTGATTTGTGATTTGAAAAGCCTATTTGATATATAACCCTAGATCTAAAAATGTAATTTAGTGGACAGACAAAAATAAAAAATAACAAAAATGCCCTAGATCTAAGAAATGACAACAGTGAGGAGTTTATGAGTAAAATTTGAGCTTGAATTGGCTAGTCTAGGGTGCATCATGCCCTAAACTAAACTCTCACTTTTTTAAATCTCAAAATTTTGTACTATGGATTTGTAGACATGCAAAATTTCCTAATTCGTATCACACATCATTAATATTGCATTTTCATCACACCCATCCTTGATCTTGCATATTGCATCATTTTCATCATTTTCATTACTAATTCCCATTTTAACATCATTTTCTATCATTTTCACCAATTAACTCTATTAATTAATTAATTAAGTCATCCTATTTCACTAATTTTCCTCTTATCTTTCCCAATTGAATAATTTTAATTTTTTAATTAGCCATAAATCTACTTTTCCTCTAATGTCTCATGATTAAATAATCTATATTATTTAATTATCTAAATTCTCACTCTATTCATTTGGAATATTCCTTTCTAACAAAGAATATCCTAATCCTCCATAATTAATTAATCTTAAATTATTTAATTGTTCTAATTTTCCAGCTCAAAGTCATATGTATTCCCATGGAATATTCTTTTTCAAAATATCCAATTCCTCTCATTCATTCTTATCCCTCCATTTCTTGATTTAATCCTCACCCTTTATTTTAAATATCTACAACAAATTTTCTTAAAATTATGGAGATATTTTTAGTTCAAATTGATCTTGATCCCTCATCTTCCTTGATTCACTTAGATCCATGGTTCTTTAAAGATTAATCTCAACCATTGATCAAAAACATGAAAATCTATAAAACAAACATCCCTCTTTCATTATTACCTACATAGATCATTTGTGGAGCACTTTGAATATTTTAGCACTTGAGTACAAGAATATCATTAAGCATTTAAGAAATTTTCATCATCTAGGTCATCAATCTTCATGCTTTTACAATCATGGGAGCATCTTGATTGATCACTCCAACATCCCATCACCATTAAAATGGAACGCAAGGTTCGCACATGGATTGGTTTCTTGTTTTGAATTGATTTACATCATTTATATTCATTTCTAGCCATGTATGCACTCAATTTCATTTTGTAAGTGGGATTTTATGTTCTTCTTTTTTGGGTTTTGTTGATTATTAACCCTTGTTTGATCTCATTTCCATTTTCCTCTTCACATTCTTGGAAAGCTTGATGGGAACCATGTCCCTAAGCTAACAAAATTATATGAGCTTCTAAATATTTTCAATTTTTTGGCATGATTATAGGTTACAGATCCACAAATGACCATGAACATCTACCTCTATCAACCACAAACCAATCACGTTTACTAATCTTGCCACATTTGATAACTTGGTTGCTCTTGTTTTCTTACTATACAAGGTTTTTTGGACATTTGTAGGTTTTTTCATGTCTGCTAGAGTAATAGTGTCATTTTTGCAAATATTTTTGTGTCTATCAACTATGAACTATTGTGACCATGAATTTTTTCCTATCTATTGAGATAAAGAGAGTCACCTCCACTAGTAATGTTGTGTTTGGCTATTCTTTTAGGCCTTTATTTTCCAACAGCTTTTTGATTTCAAATTTTTAACTAACCCTAACCATTTTTCTATTGTTCTATGTTATTTAATCTAACATATCTATGCAACATTTGTTTGTGGAAAGACAAATCATTTCAAAAAAAATTAATGTATTTGTGATGTATGTTCAATTAGTCCAAGACAATATTTCAAACTACTAGTACATTGCTTGTAGGTTCCTTTATGTAATATTTTATCATTTGAACTTGTGTGCTTTCTTGTTTGGTAGTGTAAATCACATTTGCAATCTAGTGCCTTAAAATAAATTTGGTTGACATGTATGGCAGATTTGGAAGTATGTATCCTCTCTTCTTGTGTTTTGTGTTATCTTAGGTGAAGAGAAATACTCCTATTTTACACTTTATTTTCTTTAATCAAAAGCATCGTCAATGTATCCTCTCCCCTTGCATCTTGTGTGATCTTCAGTGAAGAGAAATAGCAACATGTAATTCTTCCATTTTTTAAGTAGGATGCTTTCCTTAGGACATATCTTAATTGAGAACCCAAGGGATTGACCTCAAGCAAAATTTTTGGGCACACTATATAATTTGGATGAGAGAAAAAGTTGTAGTTCAATGTGTGCATGTAGTGTACTAGAATTTTTCTAGGGGACTACGATTTTTGGACCTTGAGGAGATGTCTATGTAGCTAGCAGTATTCATTGATGATCCACCCACTAAGAACCAATTTGTACTAGAAATTCCAAAACTTATTAAACTTAATCTTATAAAGTAGTGCAAGGGATGTGGAATGTACCTTGCAACTACTCACCATGCACTCTCTTAGGTTGAGATAGAGTCTTTTTGGGTTGCTAGTAATATCCTCTTCGGAAGAGAAGGAAGGTATTTCCATGTCATCTATCGATAACCCTATGTCATTGGACATCTACTATCTACCTTCATATAGAAAAAAATTTAAAACAATTATTTCACTCCCTGATCTTTTTGAGTATTGACCCCTTAAATGGAAGGTGTGACTACTTAAATATTACACGCCTTCCCTACTACTAATTAGGTTGTACTTGTTTTGTTCTATTGATTTATTTCTAGTGGGCTTTGAACAAAGCTCACAAAATATCCCCCTTTACCATTTGATTCAATCCTAATTGTTCGTGTTTGTTGTTCATATCACTTAATTTTAAAATATACACTCAAACTTTGACATCACATCAAACTTTTCCAAAACTTTCAAGTAACAAAGAAACAAAAACAAAAACTATGTTTGACTATAACAATTTATCTCCTTTGAAAAAAAATTTGCCTCTTCTCTAATACATTTCTACACTTGCACAGACCGATGCCTGTGTTCTCTACATCTAACCATGTTTGTACAAATTATCATGTTTACTTTTGCATTTTTTGTACTCTGTTAGAGACTTTTTTTCTACATGTAGAGTCACATTTCTCAAACTTGTCTCATCTTCCTATTATCAAATTATCACATTTGCACTATATATTTCCTTTTCTCTCTGCATAGAGCTCCTTTTTCCTACAACACCATATTTTCCTAGGGGCAATTACACATTTTCATAAACTGCTATGTTTTTCTATAACATTTGTCCATCCCAAATATGCAAATTCTCAAAACTTAAAGCTATCAAAAACTTTTTATTCTTGAACTAAAAAACATTTTTCATAACACTCTTGAATATTCCTTTTATCATCAAACATTATAACTATCTTTCATCATTGGTCTTCTTAGGAAACGCAAACATAGTTCTTTGGATCAAACAATCAAACATCTTCAAATACAAACAACCATCAATCAACATCAATCTTTTGAGACCATCACTACCATCCTTTTGGATCAAGCATCAAATATCCTTTTTGGGACATCAACATATCAAACCTATCAACTTTGCTAGTACCTTTCAATATCATCTTTTCATATCTTGTGAACTTGTTAACTTAGAAGAACTATCTTTCTCCTAGGTTTAAAAATAATCACTCGCATCCCTCTTTGTTTGAGTTCATGGGTCTAGTATAAACAAAGACATCAACCAAATCCTTGATGAACATCTTGAGATACTAACATAAATCAACTTTTTTATCCATTTTTTCTAAAGTTTAACCATACAATCCGAAATAAACTTGAATGTCATCCAATTCCATAGCAACTTGAAAATAATTCTTTTGTCTAAAAGACTTATCAACACATCCTTTGAAATCCAACTTTGAAATCAAAAAATTAAAACAACACATGTACATCATACATCATATATATTTCCATAACTTAGGCCTATTAGAACTTTTATGACAACAACAAGATCACAACATAGGAAGAAAATGGCAGCTAATATTGGTGGTTCTAATATTCCAAACACCACAAATTTTCACACAACAAATGTTCATAGCACAAATTTTGACACTACAACTAAAATTTCATGGGGTACACTCTACTCAACCAATAAATGTAAATATTTCATTTCAACCAAATGTTAATCTTTCACAACAAGTAAGTGTTGATCATTCAAAACAAGATCTCCATCGTATACATCAAGACTACCTCACTCAACAAAGGAATCAACCAACTAGAGGTCAAAATGGTTATATATAAGAGGATTCTGATGAAGACCTTACCAACAATAAGATTTTAGAAATGATACAATACCCCAAAATGTTGAAATTCATAGATAAATTGCTTAGCTCTTATCCCAACACATACTTCTATAGACTTGCACAACATGGTGTCAAGTTACCGATTGATTATAATGTTGAAAATATTAAGGATCCAACCCTTATTTCTGGAGATGAAGATATGGTGGTTAGAACATTCTTTAAACCTCCTATATCACCTAAGGTTCCAAGATTTTTTACATAAACAAGTGATCCTCAAGAAAAATAAGTAGAATACCCATTGTATAGACAACCATCCCAAATAGAACAAGCAATGGTAGCTCAACAAAATCAACTTGACCCTAATGTTTTGGGAACAAAAAACCTTCAACAACAAACAACCAACCCTTTTACAACTCTACTTGTACCACATAAAACTTCAACTAGTACATGGAAACCACATGTATTAAGGAACTTATATGCATCCTCTTGGTCACAAAATGTACCTCATTAAGGTCAAAACTCTAGCATGCAAAACATGAAAAATCTTCATCCTAGACCACCAAATCCACCATTGCATGCTAACATGCCACAACAAAAACAACATATGGCCTCACCAATCTATACTGTTTTGAATCTAAACAATCCACCTCTTCAACCAAAACAAACCAATCGAACTCTTCAATTAGAACAACAACCACCAATCTATCAACACATATAATATAACCCTTCATAACAACTCATATACCAACAACATAAAACTTTGCAATAATAACATGCTCAACAACAACCTTCATACCAAGACCAGGATTTGTATAATGCTAAATATCAAAAAGGGTTAAACCATCAAAACTAGGATCCTAATGCACTGAAATATACACATCGTCTTTCATATACACAAACTCCTCAACAACAAAATATTGTTCTTGTTAAATAGGTGCAGGACAACTGAGGAGGGGGGTGAATCGGTTGTCACACAAATTCAAACTTAAAACTTTATCACTTATAAAATCTTCAACCACACTATTCTATTATTAAATATGGGCATGGAACATAGATAACAAAATGTTAATCAATACAATGAACACCATATTTTTATGTGGAAAACCCAATAAGGGAAAAACCACGGTGAGAGTTAACTCACAATATAAAGATTATAAAACAAAGGCTCACTTCCCAAAAGAGGACTCATTGTCCAAATACAAAGGCCCACTGCCTATAGAAAGTACTCACTGTCCAATAGGGAGGCTCACTACCTACAGAAAGGACTCACTATCTAATAGGGAGGCTCACTGCCTATAGATACAAAAGAGAACAAAAGATCCACCACTACAAATAAAGCACATTTGTAGGATTAAAAAAACCTTTAGATCACTGCCTTTAGCACACTAAAAAATTTCTCTCACAACTCACTCACACACACTTATGCTCCTATGATTTTTGGCACACTTTCGTCACTTTGCATCACACTATCATACAATTCTTCACAACTCGCTTAGCTTTTATACCGTTCTCAACCTTACAAACATTTACCAATGTTGGTGGTGCAGGAGCACCCATAGATTGCCTTAGATTGTTTTGAAGGTCATGTTTTGGCATTTGTTCAGGCCAACTTGTCATCTTTCCATGTTCATTTTTGGTTGTGCCTTAGTGGCATTTGTGATTGGGTGTTGATCTCTAATGAAGGTCATGTTGACCATAGATGAGGCATCATTAGGATCTAGTCCAAAATAAGGTTTTGGGTTTTTAGGAATTGCTTTTCAATTTTGCAAATAATGCTCAATTAGAGCTTCATACGGCCAAGAAGAGCCCAAGGGAGCATAACTGATTGAGGAACCCTATTTAAGGAATGCCTTGGCATGGGAGAAGGGTTGGAAGTTTTTTTTGTATTGCTTGAAGTTTGTGAGTTGAAGAAAATAGGGTGTTTGAGTGAATTTTTTGATTTTTGCTTTGAAGTGAGCTTTTAATGGATTAGCCATGGCACTGTGTTTTGTGTAGGATGTAGTGTAGTGATTTACCAAGCATTGTGTGCCATTTATTAGTCTTCCTTATTCAATTTCATTCACTATTTGTAAATAGTTTGTTTTCATCCTGTTGTTGGTCTGAACCAGACAGTTTTGAGAAAATGGAGTATTAGTTCACTTTCCCACCATACAAATTGTATGGCCCTTTGGGAACAGTGACTAGACTCCATGTATGTACATATGGTAGGTTTTAGGGTTTTAGAAAAGATAGGAGTTGTTGACAAAGTCTTGCCCTAGGCAAGCCAGGAAGGTGGCCAGCTAGGAAGACTTAAGTGCAAAGCACATAATTTGCAGGGGTGATAGATTCTAGTTGAATTTTCTTTTGGGAAAGGAAGATTTGAGTCTTGCCAAGACCTGGTAATCAAGAGGAAACTCCATCAGTCCATCTGGTGTGAGGAATACTTAGCAGTTTGGAAGCAACCAGAAAAGGGCTTAAAAACCCTAGTTTATGCCCATTTTCAAGTTGAGGCCTTGTATGGAAGATAAAGACCCAAAACCTCAAAAATATTTGAGAGGTGTTCATATGAACCAAGAACCTCAAAGAAAGATTGAGGTGTTCTTTGGAAAGTTTTGAGTAATAACCAGTTTTCTCGGAGAAGGAGACCTAATTGGGCTCCTAGGGCTAGTAACCTTTTAAGACCTAAATGAGGGTTTGGTGAAAGCGACCAAGACATGGAGCTAGGAGGACCCTCAAGAACCATAGTAGGATGGATTGAAGTCCTTTGAAGCACCTCCACACCCCTGCAAAGTTTAATTCTTTGAATTGGAGGTTTGTAGCCTTTAGGATGGATTAAGGCCTAAGGATAGAGTTGCAAGTTTGCACCAAGATTGGACTTGGTAGAAGGAATTTGTGTTGATAGTTGGGGTTGGAAAAGAAAGACCAGGGGATCTTAAGTACTAGAGGGTCCTATAGGTTAAACTGGTGGAGTGAGACACCTTAGAGGTCTTCCAAGCAAGACCTAGAGAAGGAATCAGTGATTGATTCCTCCAACCTCCCTATTAGTTGACCACAAAACAACATTTCATAAATTCAAAATTAGGTCGCAACTCTAAATTCCTGTGGTGGAAAGGAATAAGATTGGACCAATAAAATAAAAATAATATTTTTGAATCTTCTACATGCTTCCTCAATTTAAATTTTATTCTTTGAATGAAGTGTATGCACTAAGTCAGCCAAACCTAATGATTACAAATTATCAATGATGCACATATTTCCCAACACAAAGATGACACACAGATGAAATAACATGCTTTATTATGCATGAGAATACATCTTAGATTCTTCTAGATACGTCTATAGCAAAAACAACAAGCTTCAAACATTGAACTCATTTCACCAGATAACCTGGACTGTGCAAACACACACAAAAATACTAAAACATGATTTCTAGATCACCAAACTCCAAACCTTTTTTGCCAAAGCATAGGAAATACCTTCACAAGACATCGACCAAGTCTAAATGATCTGAAACAAAATAGAGGAGAAATGCAAAGCAAACATATTTCTCCTAGTTCACAGAACACTTACACTGCCAATGGAACACACAAACCAAAGGACACAACTTTCACATAGCATCTCAGCAAATACTAAAACTCATACTATATCATCATTAGATCACCATCAACATACCTTTAGATCCACATAAGCATAGGATCAACACAGGAGAAACACGAAGCACATACCAAAGCATGTTCTAAACACACTCAACACTTTGACTTCTCTTCTTTATTTATTTTTTTCATTTGAAAGCACTTGGAAACTCACCAATACTACACAATTAAAACACCATAAAGAAGATAGCTCCATGTACTCAATACATCTCATAAGTATCTTAGATATACATGTACAAACATCAACATACTGAATTGTGTTGAAATTAATGACAAAACCACCAAACTAGCTTATATTTGTAACAATCTCCCCCTTTGTCATTGATGGAAACACATAACCTTTCCCCCCCTTTGACATAAATGTAAAAGAACAACTCTGATTA
>VDFB02223527.1:0-11442 GCA_007258455.2 Sequoia sempervirens
GAAGAATTTTTAAATTGTTTTATTTAGTATATACATATATTGATATATAAATTTATTTTAAAGATCAAGAAATATGAATTATTTTATTTATTATATAATATATTGACATATAAATTTTATTTTTTTAGTTAAGAGTTATTTTATATTATTCACTTTGTTTCTATTTATTTTATTTGAAGATTTGTTTTACTTGTATAAGTAGCATTTACTTTTACTTTTGAAAGTGTTATCATTCATTCTTATAATTTGAAGTATTATTACATATTTTAAAATTTTGATGTCATTATATTTACAAATAAATAATATTTTTTATTAAATAAAACTAAATTAGTTTACTATTTGTATATTCTTGTTAAAAATATGTATGTATGCATGTATGTATGTATGTATATGAGTGTATGTATTTGCATATGTGTGTTTATATGAATTATTCTTGTTGAAAAAGTAATTTAATATATATATGAATTATTTTATTTATTATATACATTTGACATAGAAAATTTTTAAATTTTAGTTAAGAGCTAGTTTAATTATTTTATTTATTATATAATATTGACATAGAAAATTTTTAAATTTTAGTTAAGAGCTAGTTTATATTATTCACTTTGTTTTATTTATTTTGAAGAGTTTTATTACTTATGTAGGTAACATTTACTTTTACTTTTGAAAGAGCTATCATTCATTTTTAATTTTAAGTATTATTATATATTTTAAAAATTTTAAGTCTTTATATTTAAAAATAAATAATATTTTTCCTATTAAATAAAATTTAATTTACTATATACTATATTTTTGTGGAAAAAATAAAATAATATATATATATGAATTTTTTTATTTATTAATGCATTCATTGATATATAAATTATAATTTTTAATTATTTTTCTAAATTTTCACTTTATTTTTGTTTAACTTTAATTTGAATAGTTATTTTACTTGTGTGCATAATGTTTACTTTTACTTTTGAAAATTCATCATTCATTATTTTGTAATTTTAAGTATTATTATATATTTTAAAAATTTGATGTCTTTATATTTAAAATAAATAAATAAATTTATTAAATAACTTAGCTAGTTTACTAAATATATATTTATATGTTTATTGTTATATTTGACTATGTTGGTTATATTTTAATTGTATAATTTTTATTTTTTAAATATATGTAAGTTTATTTATGTGTGCAATCATGGCATGAGACTTTATTCTCACTATCATTATCTAGAATGCCTCTCAAAAGAATAAAAATAAAAATTATATAGTATATTTTTCTTATTATTTTGGATCTATTTGAATTAGATTATTTTTATGTAATGACTAGTGTACAATAGTACATTAGCATAAAAGATAATAAATAATACACTATTTATTTTATTTTATCTACGTGAATAAAATTATAAACCTATGTCACACTTTTATAAAGAAAGCGGCCAACACAAATATAATTTTTTTAATTTTCAACCTAAAATTGGCACATCCACTAACAACTTCCACAATTAATTGAATATAACCTTTATTATTCAATTAATTATCTCATTCTCATCTCTTTATTAATTAAATAATATTTTATTATTTAATTAACAAATTCAATATTCATTACTATTCAGTTGCACCCATTTTCTAGCCTAAATCATTTAATCATACCTCTTCTATAGTCCAAATTAGGTAAATAAATCCAATTACTTATTTATCTAAATACCCCATCCTTTTCCCAATTTATTTTCATTCACTTTTCATTAAGTGGGCTAATCCAATTAACTCATCAATCCCCCACTTGCACTTGCATGGTCTTATGTACATGTGATGGCCTTGGTACCATGTCACATGGACCAAAAGACTTAGCCATCCCTCAAGGGTACTCCTAAGTACCCTTTCCATCTTGTCAATCCAATCTTCCCAAGGAGAATCTTCACCCTTGATTCTCTCCTTATCCCTCTCCCTCCATCTCCTCCAACTACATGAGGACACTTCCCATCCTCTCATCTCCCTATGGATATCAACTAATATGATTCATTTATCTATTCTTTTGATCTTATCCATCCATTAATTCCTCTCAATTATATAAATTGGTCTCAATCCAATCCATAATGATAATAATCACTTGAATGCAATGATATGATGTCAATTTGTGAGCCCACATATAATTATCATTGTAGAAAACCACTTGGAGTGCAATAGGAGGTCTTAACAGATTATTTTTAGGGATTTTTCTAGTGGTGAATCTTCTCCAATTGATGTATAGTTCATATGTCCCAATTTCAAATTAGTGAATAAATTACAACTAGTGGGGTGACCAAATCGCCTGAATTTTATGAATTATTAGTTCAATACATTTCAATTCACCATCAATTTTTTTCATGAGGCATATGTAATTAATAATTTCACCATAACAAACTACATGTTTCCAATTTTCTAATTAATATTTTCTTTGAAATCTTAGAAGCATGTATTCATTCACCCACATATTCGCCGATACCATTAAAACTACAAATTGTGTATGAGGACAATTTTTTTCAACAACATTAAATTTTCACTATGTGTGAGGACCCATTTCGCTAATAACATTAAAAACAATTATGTATGAGGACCCATTTCACTAATAATGTGATAACTCCATGTTAATCTTAGGTCCATAATTTTATCTAAAATTATAATGTATGTGTTTTATCGAGGTTTGACTCACCCAACATTTACATGTATCATTTTATAATCATATATGATTCGCTAAAATTTTACTATACCATTTAAAAATCTCATGAAATTCACCAAATATGGATTGATATAAATACAATTGAGACTCTGATTTATTTTTACACATAATTTTGTTCAATTCTAAACTTGTGAGCTCTTGACTCGGATCATAGGAAAGTTAAAACTATAGGAATTTTTTCATTAGAGAATAGTGAGTCATTAAAAACCTAAAGGTAAGTGGGTAAGGGTATATGGGATCATCATGGAAAATTCAGGCCCTTAAGTGGCAAACATTCAGAAAAATGGAGTGTTAGGCAACTTGATGTAAAAATTTGAATAAGTTATCTATATTATTTCAAAATATGTAAGAATAGAATCTGTAGAAAATTGAATGTAGTTTCTAAACTACTAGGTCTATTTAAAATAAATAAAATCTATTTGGTGAAAATTTTGAAATTTCAATGCAGTACTTAAATTTGTGGAAAACTAAGTAGGTGTGCCCTGACACCTAACCATAAAATGATAATATTATTTTATAAGATTTTATATATAACTATAGGACTCGTAATGGATGTGATGCATATTTTTTTTGTAATTTTTTTCCAAGTAAATAATTAATTATGAGTTTTTATTACAACTTTTAAAAAATAATAACTTGTATGTTTGACCACTTAACTTGGTCAAAACTTCATGAAATTTAATTTTTCTTTTCTAATCCTATAGTATGTGAAGAATAGAATGTGACACATGTTTCAGATTCAAAAAATGTGATACATTTGAAAGCTATAGATGTTTTTCAATCAACCTATCAATCAGGACTTTAGTCATAATTCAATAGAAAATGAATAATAATTATTTATTAAATTCAAAGTAAAGCATAATTTATATTGGTCCGGCTGAGAATCTCCTTTAAAACCCTTTTGTTTCATCAATTTTGGGTAAAAAAAGGTCGCCCACCACATACCTAAATACCCATAATATTGCCACTTTTGGCCCATCATGCTCCCGATACCCGTAAAAGTACAAATCTATGTCACACTTTATAAAGGAATTGTGGACACAAAAAATTATTAATCAACTACATGGAAGTGTTATTTCTATTTTAAATTTTAAAATGATGTAAACTAATGAAATGTGGAACTCTTCATTAAATTTATTCTTGTAACTTTTCAAATTTTTAAAAAATTGTTTTCATTTTTTTATATAAATTCAAAAGAAAATTTTGAATTGCTAAAAATTTTAGGAAAAAGTGATGTTGATTTGACCTCAAGAAACAAATACAAAATAATTATATTTAGCCTTGAATTTTTTTCCCAAATAGATAACTTCAATATCTAGTGCATGGAAAAAAATTGATAGATATTTTCCTCATAATAACATTATTAAAGTCAAACATACTAGAATTTGATAGTTTTCATTTTACATCAACTATTGTCTATTTTTTATAATTTTTAAAAAATAACTTATACCCTTTTGAAGAGGATTCTCTCCTTTAGTGCAACATATATTTTTTAATTTTTTAATATGTTTTAGTATTTTTTAAAAAATTTAGTCAACCTCATTTTTTATTTTAACAACCTAATTTCATTATTTAAAATAAAAAATATTAAAACTAATAAAAATATCAATAAAACTATATATTTGGATTCTTGACTTTGAATTAACAAGCAAGAACAAAACTACACGTCCACTAGAAATCAATGGAGACAAATAAGATAATTCTTGATTATATTATTCATAATTCATGTAACAAGTACATAGGAGAGAAAATGGCTTTGAATTTGTGCCATTCTGTATTATATTGCCAGTATTACTATCAAAATTACATATGCATTATCAGACTTGAACCTAAGACAAAACTCAAATATGCTTAGTATTATATTTATAGTTTTCTCTGTGATCAATTACAAAACAACAAACCCTTTACTTCTAGCCTTGATTCCTTCTTATAGAAACAAAGGAGAAAAACAAGCTTTAGGCTAGATAGTACACATGTCACTATTCAATCGAACCGTTACAAAATACATTCCCTTTTTGTTATATGTGCATCCTCAAATGGAGGGAAATAAACATGAGACAAAAGTAATTTTAATTTGTTGTTGGAGATCAGATCCCACCTTCCAAAAGGAATCTTTGAGCTGATTTAACAATATCCGCGTGCTCTAAAATGTATCCACATACACCAAGTGAAGATGAAGGAAAGCATAAAAAGAATAAAATAGAAAAGACAAGGAAAACATCCACGTCTACAATCTTGTCATCAATTTCAAATTGGAGAGAAGACAATATATTATCCATACTTTAGCAAAATCCTAATCTGTACTAGTTCCAGGCTATGCATTGTGCTTCTCCCATTCGTTACTCACCATGGTTGCATACTCAAAACCAAAATTGTACATGCCACCCCAAAAGCGCAACTCAATCATCCAATACATCTAAATTTTTTTTCTTCCAGGCTTGGAATTCATCTTTAGTGATCCAATTGAATCCCATGACCTCATTAGCCTTTTTCATGTAGGGTGAAGATTTGGTAACCACCTATTTTTTTTCCTTATCAAATTATGCTAGGACAATCTCTGGTGGTATTTTACTATTTTGAAAAAAACCACTCTAACTAAAAAAATATCATGTTCAATTGAAAATTTTCAAAATTTTCTAGAAAAGATGAGGTGGCTACCAATAAGGATGCCACATAGATAGTTTCAAAGCCTTGGTAGTAGAATAAATCTTCAGCTATGTATTTTGTTTGGGTGAGTTTGGCATCCTGTCAACTTATGCCAAAAAAATTGGCACCATCTGTGAAGACTATCAAAGATAAAAGAATATCTTTAAGAGATTTGGTGACAAGCCAGGAAGGTGTTGGGTTTTGGTTTGAAATCTAAAGCCTGTTAGTTTTAAATATTTTCTCCTCTAGGGAGTGGTGACTCTGTTAAGAAATATCCAAAAGCTTATGATGGAAGATAAAGAATGAATAAAGATCAACATTCTAGAGGTCAATAGATTCCTAAAGCTATCTTTATTGGTACAAGAAGGCAACAAGAACAAGTTGGAAAGCTAAAAATCCAAGTATGTCTCCTTTACATAGTTTAAGAAATAATGAAGAAGTAAGTACTTCAAGTAGAATAAATACTTCTAAATATTTTTATGAATACACATCAAATGATTCAGTTGATAATAGGGTTAGAACTACTAGAAAAAAAATTAGACATGAATATAATAGATATGGAAATGAAACAGACCCTAGAGCAAAAAATATAAATTGGGTATGCCTAAAGTCACGCTTTAAACAAACACTAAGCTTCAACCTCTAAGAAATCAGACGAAAGGTGGGAATGATACCCCTTAGTCAAATGAAAAAGATGTTGAAACCTAATTTCAAGATGGTGACCCAAAAATTTAATTAGAAATAGATCACAGAGAAAGGGAATTAGATTAACATATTGATCTTATTGATCATCTCAAAGAAAGGAAGCATGAAATAGAGGCAAAAATTGCACAAGTAGCCTAGTTAGCACAACAAACCATGTTAGTGAACCAATAGAAAAATATTGCTTAGCCTCAAAAAATGGAACTAGATGTTCCAATTCAACAAGTGCCTATTGTTTAGCCAAATTATCCTAATCCCCCATAAGAAAATATAATACAAAATGTTGGGATCAACCCTAGAAGGAAAGCTCAATGATTTGTTGTGGAGAGACCACCGTTGGGATTAGAAAGATATGTATAGTTGGATTTCTATGATATTTATAATTATCCAAATCCAATTCCTATTGATATTAGAGCTAAGGTACCAAAATTCCAGGGTAACAATGCTATCACTAGTGATGACCACTTAAGGCATTTGATAGATGTAACTAATGAATATGAGATTGAAGATGAGGATGTTGTGACGAAGCTTTTTGTGCAATCATTGGAGGAAAGTGAAAAAGAATGGTATACGAGTCTTCTAGACAATAGCATAGACTCACAGGATGAGTTTATGAGGGTTTCTTGATTGTAATATGGTGAAAGAGTGGATCCAAATTTTTCAATACATGAGCTAACCACCATAAAAAAATGAGTGAATGAACTCGTTGTTGATTTAAACAACATACTCAAATTATGACAATAAGGAAAGTACCTCCCAAGATAAGGCTTGAAACATAGAAATATAGGTGTCCCAAAATATGGAATGATGAGGGACTTATTTCTCACTATTTCATTAGGAAATGAGATCCCCACAAAGAATTGACTAACATCCCTTAGGTGAATCAAATCAATGTGAGAATCTTCAGTTTTCCTTATGCTTTGAGGATGAGGGTCAAGTTCAAAAAACACTTTTGGGAGAAAAAATAAAAATAGAAAATCAATCTAATTATGCCAACTCAAACTTGAAACAACAATATAAAACTCAATATTAGCAGAAATAGAAAACTGATTGCAAATTTGAGAAGGGCCGAATGGTGTTTAATAGTCACCAAAATTCACTTTCAGGAGGTTTTCTAGGACTCATTCGCTCATGGGAAAATGGGTATTTTGTCAGGATTTTTTAGCAACTTTCGGGAGCCTTTGATACTAATCTGTAGCTTCTAATTTTTCCAAGTTTTTGTGTCAAGAATTTGAAAATCAAATCTATATGTTAGATTCTGTGATTTGATAACAACTTTTACAACTTTTCCAATATTGCACTTCAAGAGGTCTTCGATTATTCTTCAATCTAAATCTTCGACACAAGAACAAGAGAGAAAAATTGTTTGTTTTTGGTAAATGGGGGTTTTCCTTGGTCAAACCCTGTTTTGGTAATCAAACCTCGAATTGAAATAAAGCATGAAAGAAGTAATGATGAATGAAAAAAGTTATGTTACCACTCAACAAACCCTTGGATAAGTCTTTGAAAGTAGATTTGCAGCTTACATGAAATGGATTCAATGGATGTGGATCTTGATGCTTGAGATAATGCTTTAAATTCTTGAACTTGATCTTGAAACCTACATCACAATGTTAGCTCCAAAAACATGTATTATGCAAGAAAAATTTTGCATTATGATTAGATCTTGAATGCTACAATAAATCTCTCATATATCTACTCTTGAATGCTCTTGATCATCAAATTTTCTCTTGTGAAATTTCTCTTCAAAGTGCTCTTGAAATATCTTGAAAATGCTCATAAAATTCTCTAGTTGAAACTTAGAAAATAACCTTGTCTTTATAGGTATGTATCCTTAATTTCCTGAAATTCAAATGTTACAAGCCAATATTGAAATATGGATTCAAGGATCTTAAAATATAGCCAAAAACATATTTTAAATTTAGGTTCAAAGGCCTAGGGAGGACCCATTCCACCCATGGGCGAATGGGTCCTAGGTCCCTATTCTTGGAACACACATTACTCAAGGTAAAGTGTTATGTGTTGGCATTAATTATTGTCGAGATTCCCCTTTGGAAAATGTAATTTATTAGGCTTATAGATGAATAATAGGGCTTATTAAGGCACAATTAAATCTATTTTAATTAAGAGGTCCCAAAAAAAGTGTGAAAATATAAAGGGATACATTTTTCAACACTAAATTAAGGCATAATTAAGTCCATTTTAAGTAGGAGAGCCCAAAAAAAGTGTGAAAATGTAAAGGGATACATTTTTCTACACTACATTTAGCCCCCACTTTAGTGAGATCATGACCTTGCGTCAAACTCACACTAAAGTAGACAATAAAGAGAGGTCTAATTATACAATTGTTGGAAGGATAAGATGACAAAGGTCAAAGAGGGTGATCAAGCCCTCAAGATCTAAGATCTCATGGAAAAACCAACAAAGGAACATGGAGACACATGCATATGTTAAACATATGTATGCAGCAATGACAAGATACTCAATCATACAATGTCAAAAGACTAAATGAAAAAGAAAGAAAAAGAAAAAAATAAAAGGGGTGGATCAAGCCTCAATTTTTTTTCCAACTTGATGCACGGATCAAGCCTTAGTTGTTTGTCCAAGAATGTTTACAAATGAAACATGCTATCCACTATACAAACAACAATGCACACTCTCACAAGCTACTAAAATCCGTTGTCCACTAGGTAAGCCCCCAAAAGTGGAAAATGAGAGAATCTTAAATTAGGCTCCCATAAACATACCAAAGTTATATCTCTTGATTTAACTCTGATAAGGCACCACACAATATGAACTTCAAGCTTCATAAGGCTTAGGAAGTTGCATTATGCTAAACACTTATGAAAAAACATGGATCCACTGGAAAGCAAGGTGTGTTATGCTTGGTGACCATGAAAAAGGTTGTAGTTCTTCAAGATTCACAAGATTAGCAAGCTATGGTATGTTAAACACTTAAGAAAAAAATGCAAATAGGATAAGACATGTTCAAAGGGGTTTTGCTTAGTTCATGTAAGGTCTATGATGGGTTCATTTATTAGCCTTTTTTTTTTGTTTTTATGCAATTCTTTCAGACATTATCAGATAATCCTTTAAGACAATATTCCTATGATGTGTTATCTTTCTATGCTTATTACACAACCTTGAACCTAAATTATAGTAATGGAAATATAGTTATGATATAGTAGCATTACATCATTTATGTGTGAGTATGTATGAAATGTGGTTGGAATTCTATGTTTAATCATGGTAGTTAGCTTTGTGTATGTGTTTTGTGGATTAACCTCTTGTAGACCAAGAATACAATGTAGCCCACAACAACTATAAGCTATAGCCCATAGTGAAAGGAGGACTTGGACAATGAAATAGGGGAAGTGTCAGATCAAGTTAAATGTAATAACTACTATGTGGAGGCACCTAGTGGAGTTATTCGTGCATCATTATGTTAGTTAATAATGTGTTGAGAAGAATAATTATTTTGTTGATAGGATTTTGAATAATTGATTATGTGTTCCACATACATAGATCTATTTTGTAGAGTTTCAATTCTATTAGAACTCTTGTTTCTTTTCAGTTGCAGTTTGAATAATTCAATCTTAATTGCATATTATGATATCTATGGAGTTCTAGTTAATGATTTTAGTTAGGAGTTGTGTTTATAATAAACTCCCTCATCTTTCTTACAAATTTTTCACCTACAGCTCAAATTGGCAAAGCTAAAACAACTTATGTTCATTTTAAGGTGAAAAGATTTCAATTCATTTTTGCTTTGCTTAAACCATTACATATATTGGAGTTTAAAAAGAAAATTTTGGCTTCATTTTGTAGTGTGTTTTCAAATAAAAGAGATCATTTAGCTTTCCATTCATTGTTTAATAGCATAAAGGAGAATACATGAGATATAATATATTGCTTTCATTCATCTTGCAATGATTCATATATTTTACAATGTTTCATTTATTTTGCAATAGATATATATACAGAATTGCACAAGATGGAAAAATATTATTTTCACATTCATTGGAAAGAAAAGAGAGATCAAGTGTCCCACACAAGCCATGGGAGTAGCTGAACCAATTCATTATAAGTAATGAACTATACAATTGAAGATTAAGAAAAGAAAAGAAGCATATAATGAAAAACATATCATCATTGCCTGGTTTGGGCCTTCAATTGGTCTTCATTGTTGTTGCTCCTGCTTGCTCCCGATCTTGAATGAACCTACATCATGTTGAAAAAGGCTATTAGAGCTATAGATATGAATATCACTATGTGCTCTATCAACATAAATATAATGCATTGCTTATAATGTATTGAATCAGTTGAATAAACATCAGAAGTATGCAAGAGAACCTGAAAAATGAAACATCATAGGAGCATTCAGCTTCACTATTTTTTTATCTAACATGTTTTTTCACTGTGCAGGTATAGGAGAAATCATGTTGTTGATCTATTTCTGAAGACACTATAGCATGTGGTGCAAAAATGGTCTCCCACAAGGGTTGACCCCAACATGTTGCCCCTTAACTTCAAGAGGGGTTTGAGAAAGGAAATAAATTCTTAATTGCTCAAAAGGAAACATTCAACTAAAGGGGAAGTTCACAAGGAAAATACAAAAGAAGTTGATTCATTTCCCATTCATGAAAATCAGATTCAAAAGTGCAAAAGAAAATGAAAATCAAAGATGAGCAAGGAATCCTCTTGAATGCTCAAAATATGTAGAACAAAAATTAATTAAACCATCTTTCATTAGAAATTTCTATTTGCATACAATATGTCATGCACAAGTCCTATTACAACATCATATTGCTGCCATGTTTCATATATATATGTTGTTCACTTTGATAGGGAAGCAAAGTAGGTATTGTTCTTTATGTTGTTTATAGTTTTTCATATCCCACAAAAGGTGTCATCATAAACATAATATTACAAGTAGTGCACATGTAAGTGGAATACAAAAGGAATACATAGTTCACAAGAGTGCTAGAGTGAAATGGTGGACAAAATGCATTCATTACACAACCATAATGATGCAGTAGCAAGTAGTACATTGTCATAGATTGTGATAGTGAACAGTCATACATAATTCAATTCCACAATTAAAACAACAACTAAAGCAGTTGGAGAAGCATCAAGACTTCATCACAAAGGTGTCGCATATTTCAAAATCTTCTATGAGTGTGCAAGTTTGGATAAGAAATGACATTTTGCATATGGAACAACATCATTAAAGCAAAATAGAACACATAATTCAAGTCTTTTTTTTAGCATTAAGACATCACATTAATGGAAGAAAGCTTCATTACAATTGTTTATGCTCCTTAAATGATGAGGCAATGGTAAGGAGTGTAGGTGTGAGCATATTTTCATAATGCAAAAAGATGCACA
>VDFB02223531.1:0-21647 GCA_007258455.2 Sequoia sempervirens
TTTAGCTTGCTGGTCGCTCAAGAAGAATATAAACTTCGAAGCTAAATATGATGAAATAATGGACGCCAATGCTTGGTTAAATAGATTTTCATCTATGAAATTCGCATAAAGCATGAAATCCATGAAAAGTGCGCTTGGCTTGTGATTGGACCTCATTTTAGTTAACTGAAACTAAAATATGCTAAATAAAGCGCCATGCTTTAGGGTTTCCCTTTCAAGACTTTAGTTAACAAATTCATGCGATTCTGACTTTAGTTGACAATCTTCATTGAATTTGCCATCCTTCACACTTGCTTTAAATTCACAATTTAGAACTAAAGCGTCCCTTTTGAGAACTAAAGTTGACAATCTTTGTTGAAATAAATTCGCCAATTTCATGCTTTAAATCTTAAAACATTCCAAATATAGCTTCCCTTTCAAAACTTCAGTTGACATTTTCAATGAAAAGAATGAATTCGCCAACTTCACACTTATGCTTCAATTCACAAACTTAAGAATTAAAGCTTCCCTTTCAATACTCCAGTTGACAATGAGAATTCACCATATTTCATTCTCATGCTTTAAATCTTAAAAATTCTAAATATGGCGACCCTTTTGAGAACTGAAGTTAACATTCAAAGGTAAATGCGTCAACTTCACTAAGTTCATAAATTCATGCTTTAATCTAAATATGGCGACCCTTTTGAAAACTCTAGTTGACAATCAAAGGGTAAATGCGCCATGCTTCACTAAATCATGCTTCATCAATTATGACGTCCCTTTTCAGAACTCCAGTTGACATTCAATGAAGCGCCATCTTCAAAAACTTCACAATTGCAACCAAATTTGACATGCATGTGAACTCAAGTTGACTTTCAAGAATAATCTTCAGTTAAGTGAACATGCAATCAAGTTAACTCAACATGCAAGGTTGTTAACTGGACATGCAAACCAATTAACTTGACATGCGAACTTAAAGATCACTCAACATGCCAATAAATGAACTCCATGATGATAACTCAGGAAAACGCTAGTCTAAACCCCAGTTTAACTTGCCATAAGCATCCATTCAACTTCTTCGCAAATCCAACTTTTGACCTCTGCGCTAATTCTGTGACTTTAGCCAAATTTCATGAAAATTTAGACTTAAAACCTCTTCAGGACCTCTGTTCATCCTCTGACACTGGTTGACTGACTCCATTGATTGGCTGGCTGACAGGTGCATCGCAGAGCTGAGCAAAAACTGATCAAAAGGTATCTTGAGATTGAAAACCATAAAACTGACATCTGAAGGCTCAAAAATCCAAGCGCCTTTTTCAAAAGCTGCGCTTTTTCTCAGACTTAGTCAAATTTTGACATCTGCATCTCGAACGAAGGGAAAAATAAATCCTTCTTTATAATCCCTTCCGATGACAACTTCGTGGATCGATCAATGTGTTCATCAGCGGAGCTGACTTCTATTCCCCAGAGGATAACTGCGAAGGCATATTTCTCCGTAAAACATCATCCGAGGGGTGAAAATCAAGGGGCTTCCTTTTTTAAAAGTTGCTCTTTTTCCTCCACTTAGCCATTTCTCGAAATGATCAAAATAACATAAAACTCCGGATCGCAAGCCTGGTGACATCTTCCTCGAACTGATGGAGACGTGCAACGGAAAGCCGGAATACAAATAATACCTGACAAATTGAATAATATCCGGGATATAATCAAAAAGAAAGACAGCGCTCTGAGGTGCCTGCCTTCTCGCGCTCTTGCTTTCTTTGATATTTTGACTAAGATTTGACCCCATGTTTAACCTCCGGCCTGCACTTCAAAGAATCCCGTGATTCACCCACCGGACGGAAGCCGAAGCTTGAACAAACGCAGAGAAACATCTGATGCATAATACCAAACCTTCATTTGACACCTCAAAAGATGGGTTTTGAAAAGTCGCTGCTTTCTCCAAAGTATATAGCTAATTCTCGCCAAATTTCGCTTCTTCGTGCTACATCTTCCACAACTTGCTCAAATAAAGTCCGCTTGACAACTTGATAGCTCAATCGCTGCTGGACGCGGATGCCTAACAATGTCCGCTAGGGGTTGGACAAACCCTAAAAAAATAGGATCTGGGTTCTAGCATAGGGTTTCCATTTGAAAATGTACCCTCTCAGAGAGAAAAATTTGATGTTTTCGCTCAGATTATATTCTCTTTGAATTTCTTCAATAACAATCGACATGACATCGACACCAACTCCAGCATTTGAAAAAGCCCAAAATCCATCTTCCTACATCACTTAACAAGATTTCACCCAATTAAGCAGCTCCTTAGTGAAGCAAAAATTTTGGTTTTGGGGCACAAATAACCTACTATGGATTTAAGTGAATTTTATTCTGGGTGTAGGTTGATTGGCAAGATTCAGTTTGTTCTTGAGCTTGGTCATGTGATTAAAACCCAGGGATACAAAAGTTGAGCAATATATAAGGTAAATGAAAGGAAACTCTCTAGTGAGCTTCCATAAGGAGGGCTCATATGTAAAATTAGCATCTGGCTTAGCCATGACCCAAAAATGTAACTAGCAAACTCAGCAAAACATTTTCCTTACAATCATGTTGTTAAGCTGATCTATCATTAACATGATATAAGATGCATCTCTCCAAACAAAGAGGCCCCTCACAAATAAAAGAGGAAACCCTGCCATTAGGAGAATGTCAAAATAGGTGGCATAGAAGCAGACAGAATTCTAAAACAGAAAAGCATGAGACCCATCAAATCACATAAAGCTATTCTAAAAACTAACAGAGAAAGCTTAAGCATGCATGAAATGAATTATAATTTGTTACCTCTTCACGCTCTGCTTCCATTTCTTCATATGTCAATGCTTGTTTTTTCTCAACATTTGCTTTCGTCTCAGCAAGAGTCTACACTCAGAATCCAAAAGCATATATGAGAAAAAGCTTAAAACGATAGTACTGCCAAAAAAAATTCCACACAACATATCTCAATACTGGAAATGACATCTATACACAACTTGCATTCAACTGTTCTTGTGCCTTGTTATGCATTTATGATGAAAAGCAGAAACAATCATTATTTAAACTAGCAATATAATGGATGTGTTAAATACACAAGGTATTAAGGGAAAATTTGAGATCTTGATTATTATGTAAATCATGATATCTGGACTAATAGTTAATACTAGATTAGTTATTCCTAACCTCATATAGAAGTTCAACAAACCGTTGCATCTTAACCTCCATTAGAGCAACTTCTTTTGATGCATTAATCTGTTGTTCAAGCTCTTGATCTGTTTTTCTTCCCAAAGGCCAACTGCCCTTTGCAAAATGCTTCCGATCGAGCTGCTCCAAGGGAGTGAACTGCCATTGTAACAGACAAATTTACTTGTAAATAGGTTTTGAGTCTTGACATAGAAAGAAACAGAGTATAAATATTACATATGAATTACCTATTACAGATACCATAACAATGTTAACTAGAATGTAAGGAATAACTCAATTACATGTTCTTCCTTGAAAATATTTGATCTTAAAAATTTCATAGCAGAAACTCCTCAACCCACTAAAGGGCATCATACAAAACTAAATCACGAGGAATTGGAAGACCTAAACCAACATAATAGCTGAGCTTCATCTGACTGACTTGTGAAAACTGCTGTAGTTTTTTTCAATTTAATCAGGACATTTACTTCACTATAGTCAGCAAGGTCACAACATACAAGCCATATATTCCAAAAGAAAGTTTTATATGAAATAAACGATAAAGTTTTATATGAAATAAACGATAGAAAATTATGGGACCTGAAATTTTACTAAAAGAAATTAAGAAACTGCAAATATTCTATTTTCCAAAAATACTTGGCATCCTTACAGATGAAAATGTTTAGGGAGACACGTCACACAAAACAAAGAGCTATCATGCAAACACAAGGTTTTGTTATTTAAGCAAAAATCTAATCAAAACAATGGTAGTGAAATACCTCTCGATTGGAAATCTATGTTACCCCAAATTTCCAGGATGGTTACGGCATGGGATGGGGGGTAGTTTCAGGGACAGCTTATTTTTGGGCTATTTTTGGGGACAGCAGAGGACAGCTATATAAAAAATAGGGAAATTTCTAAAACATTGATAAAACATTCATCATATACATTATAGATCCTTAATGCATAACATTTGTGTTGAATTGACAGTTCACATGAGAGTCAAACAAATTAGCAAATGTCAAAACTCAATTGCTTTCATAATTCATTGTCAATATGCATGTGATATTAAAAAGTAATATACAAGTTACAACAAAATGCCCAAAGGCTGCAAATTTCACTTTCAACTACATTAGGAAAATACAAAAACAAGGTATACCACTACCCCTAATCTGCATCTAAGTCACTACTACTGCAAGGATCTACCTCATCCAATGGAATCCCAACCAATCCCCCCTGTGACTCCTCCTCATCAACCTGGGCAGTGTCTTCCGGATCAACATTGAATCGTAAAGTTGGAGTTCGTCGATACTCTAGAATCTAACTATAATAAATTCGTAGAGCACTATGCATGGTGACTAGCTATCTCAAGGAAGGTGAATATTGAAACTTTAAAAAATTCCTGAAACTACTTGAGTACAACCGTATTATCAAAAAAGGTGAATATTGAATCTTACAAATTTGGAAATAGTAGGATTGTCCTTTTGTCCAAATTGCTGGTTCTGGGTAGATATCTAGTTGGCTGAGTTGCAGAAAAAACTGTTCGCACATGTTTGGGATTCTTGCAAAACAATTTCCCGGTTTTATTCTTCGTTCTTTCCTCTTTCTAAATCATATTGAAATTTTAATTTTGGCCAAGGGACATAAAAATTATGATGGCTTAAACGCTGCCCTTTCTGCTGCAATCTGCAGATTGAAAGTTGTGAATCGATTTATGTGAGGTAAGTATGCAAATTTAATAGTTAGTATCAATATTTAAGAGTATACTATTATGAATATTGCTAAATTTATTTATTACCTTTTTGTTGGATTCAAAGAAAGAGTTCTAGGCTTGGGAATTAATAAATAAGGAAATAAGATCTTTGGTTCCTGAATCACCTAGTAGTGACTAGATTTAGGGAACATGTTGAACATGGAGTAGCTTTCTTGGCATACGATTCACTAAAGATTATTGTCTTGGAATTATATTATTGGAACCAATGTCAGTATGAGCTTTATCTTTTGGATATTGTTTTATCCATCTTGTAGAATGTCAATATATCATAATGAGATGATGGGACATTTTGTGCTATAGACATTATTTGTCATCGATTTGCATTCATACGTGCATTGCTTGGTCGAGTTGCATTCTCTCCCATAATTTGTGTATCAAAACGACAGGTGCTTGAATATATGATCCATGAGCATATAGACATGGTAGGTCATTAGTGATTCACATAGTGTATTGGATTCCATCATGCATGTCGGTCACATGCTGCTAGATTATTTGTGATGGGTCAGACTTTTCCAATGGAGTAGCACAGGGAAGCTTAATGCTTCATGGTAGGGTGGATATCACCTCGATGATGCTCTCTCTCTCTCTTCCACTTCAAGTTACGGAGGAAGGAAACGGAAGAGGTTTTGTAATGCAAGTGTTAATGTATATATCTACCTTGTGACCTGATTGAAAAGAGTAGATGACTCTTACTTCTTTGCTTGTGTTGTCATTTATAGTTTTGAATTTGTTATGGAAGAGCATAGCTATTATAATTAAATTGTTACAAATGTCATTAGTTTGGTTCCAAGGTGTGTATTTGCATCTATACATTAAAAGAAATTGAGTTTTATAGTTATGAAAAGGTATTGAAAATGGACTTGCACTAATGATGATAATCGTAGAATCATTTTTATATTAAAAAAAAAAAAAAAAAAAATTAGTCAAAGTGTTTGACTCCTATGACTGATTATATTTTCTTTACTCATTAATTATCATAATTTGTTAAATGATTATTGGGTAGATGTTAAATTAAGCCTCTCCTATTTCATTTTTTAACTAGAAAATATCTATCGTGGTCAATACCATAAGAACATTGCACCCTTGTATTTTTTTCCTAAGAAAGATCAAGAAAGGTTCAACCACAATATTTTAAATATCCACAGAAAAATATTTAGATCACTTTAAAACACAAAAATCCTATGTTTGGTATGCCACTGTGAAATATGCTAACCAATTTTTTGCCACAGTTTTAACACAATCACCAACACTTGGCCAACTTGATTAGCATTAGCTCCAAACCCAAACTCTATCAAAGCAACTCTAACCAAGAATGCGCCCTAAAACCACTTAGGGAAGAGGGGCGGGCATATGGTCAGAAGATCCTTAGGATCTAAAACTTGATACAGAAATTGAATACAACTGGAAACTGAAGATAAACTCAACGCCAAGATTGTGCACTCAAGATCCTTTTGAAGGCGAGGTGCTAACATATGGCGGAGTACTTATTACAAAATGTAGGAAACTTAGGCGGATAACCAGCCATAGAATTTTCAAACTAACTAATTCATCCGCTGCGGCGGGCATCCACTCATGAGTGGGAATTCACCACTTGACAATGGGTACAAGAGAGATTAACATTCATTCTCCACACTAGCAATAAACCATCTAGGGGTACTTAATGTGAAATTATAACAAGTAATTGTAGCAATAACAATGGTTGGATTAGTACTACTATATCTCAACCTTACAATCAAGGAATCTGCAAATTACAAGTATTACAATGATAGAGAATAATGCTAAGATGTAAAGAATGAATGTTTTACAATGTTTATCCCTCAAATGATGAAGTAAAGGCCAAAAACGGAAAACTAATGCAATCTGATATGAAAATCCGAGTTTTGGAAATTCTGATCAGCAAACAGAGAACACCATGAAATGCTCATAACTTGATCCATTTACCTCTAAATTGAGTGAAACCAATTGCAATGAACCTCAAGAGGATAGGCGCCCAAGTCACCATGAAGAAACAGCTTCAAAAGGTAGTCATTAATTTATTTGCACAATTCCCAAAGCCCTTATAATGGTACGGCCTTCTTGAGGGTCGATTTCCTTCTTAAAAATCAGCAACTTGAAATTAAATTCTGATATTGCAGCAATGGGGTCGCCTTGGACATGGAGAATGATTGGTAAAGTACCCACAACAAAAATAATTTTATTCAAAGAGCTGCATACAAAAATCCACTTCAGCTGTAGATGAACCAGCAATTCAAAAATGATTAAAAACTCCAAAATTCTTCAACAATAAGCTCAATCTGCTATTCTGGATGAGAAGCAGCAATAAAACCAATTAGGTGTTGTCTTTCAAACACGAAATTGATTGGAATCTAGGAGGTAAGCATCCCTCGAAGAAATAATCACAATGTCATTTCGACAGCATAACTTTAGCAATTAACAATGGAATCCAAATGCTAGAGCAGAACTTTACTTTTATAGAAAAGGAGAAAACTCATCAACTTCCCTTCAAGGCACGCCAAAAGCCACTGAAGAAACTTTTCAAATTTCCAAAATTCTTAATTCCTCAAGATTGCGTCCCACTTCAAAGCAACATAAAACTTTATTAAAAAATAATAATCTTCTTCATGAAGGCGTACCCCTTCAAGACCCTCTTTTAAAACAACATAAAGTTATCTCTCTAGGCCAAGGGGGTCAACAATGAAATAAAACATTAATTGCCTTGTATTAAAAAATGACAACAAATACTGCATTTTGAAAACTGCACCAAAATTACCAACTGCTCCAACAAGAATAGAAACATACTGAAGCACTGCCAACAGGACCATTGCCAAAAATAGTATTTACTATAAATAGTAAACACCCAGAAATGCCTCAAACCTCCAAGCAAGGAAACCCTAATTTTACCTCAACGAGCCTACGGGTCTCTGAAATAGGCTGGTAAGCAACTGAGCTGATCATTGATGAGAAGGGGACATTACACACTGGGTTTTCCCAAGGTCCCACCTAGGAACCCTAGTTTCCTTGTGGAAGGACCCACAAGTAACCCAAGGTGCCCAAGTAGAACATTAGGCAAACTTGTGTTGAACCTAGTCAAACCTATGGGGAACCATAGGTTGTCCTAAAGAAAAAAACAAACAAAAAATGTTTTTATAAACAAAAAAGTGCCAAATAAGTATTTTCGCCCTTAAGTGATAAAATTGTGAAAATGGTGTGCACCATAAAGATTGTGTGGTTTTAAAGTCCTTAACTTGGGTCCCTCGACCTCGCTAGGGGTGTTGCCCCTGGATTCCCACGAGGGGCGTTGCCCCTTGACCCCACAAGGGGCATTTCTCCCAAACCCCCACGAGGGGCACTATTCCTTGACCCATTGGGGGCATTGCCCCCAAACCCCTATGAGGTGCACTAGCCCTCAACCCCATTAAGTTCTCCATTCTGAAACCCCCACCAGTTGCCATCCACAAATCTAGGCCCTTGGTAAGTGTGGGTAATTGCATGCAAAAGAAGTTGACGATGTGGTCTTTGTGCACTCTAACTTGCATCTCTTGTCACATAAGATACTTGATTACAATGAAGGGTTGATGAAGAATTGGAATCTAACTCTTGAGTTTGCTGACTTAGACATTGTTGTTACACAACTTGCCAAAATCTCTTTGGATTAGGCAGCTTGTAAATATGACATGGCTAGTGGAAGTGGCATTGTAACTCATTGTGACTCAAATGAAATTGAACCAAATGTCAACTTTGATGCTCGCAATGAAGAGCAATGTGAAGATTATTGAATATTGGTTGTAGTGTTCATTGTGTATTGACATTTGACAAACCACTAGATTATGAATTTATGAGTTCCTTCATTTTTGCAAATTATGAGGCATTTAAATATTTTGTTTACTAGTAATTATAAGTATCACTGTTTTTCTATTTTCTAATTTTAAAATTTTTAACATATAAATATAAATTTTAAAAAATTTAATATATATAGTTGAATGTGCACTCATACCCAAGCAAAAAAAATTGCCATATCATAGCACCCATACCAAGACAACCAACTTAGCAAAAATATTTGAATTTTGTATTTTATTATGACCCATTAATGTTTCAGAATAACCAACCTCTCCATTGGAATCACTAGAAGAAACAAAATTGACAAGGAAACAAACCTCTTTTCTATAAAATTTGTATCATATTATTTCTTGTCTTACAAGTATTAATTTTGAGTCATATTGTCCTAATGCATGACTCAAATAATCAGCTCTAGCTTGTTAAAAAAGTAGTTAGTCTTAGCCTTTACTTATTATAAACCTCCAACGTATTTGAGAATGTTAGACCATTAGTAGGGTTAGGTATGCCTACCTGCCATCTTTTTTTAAAAAATATGCCTAATTCAAATGACAAAATATCATAGATGAGACCTTTTTTTGGTTGAAATTCTCAGCATCAATCCGGTCCCATCTCCCATTCCCTTCACAGCAGGAGATGTTTTAAATTCTGTCCACTATTTACTATTGTCTTGACTCTTAACTATTCCAAGGACTAAAAAGAAGAGAATGGAATGGGTTGCAAATAATGGAGTTAAAATCTAGGCACCAATAGGAGATCTAACAATTATTAACATCTCTACATTTTTCATAAGTTTTGTTCCATTTAGCAGTTTTGAATACACCTAATGACAAGTTGGTTGCCATCTGAAAGGAATTTGTTAGGACTCAATCCCACGATGTCAATTTTTCTTGAGTCCCTTCCCTTCTTATTTGTGTTAACCCTAATGCACCCCCTTTATAACCAATGTCATGTCCCTGTAAAACTGCAACATTAAACCCAGCAATAAATAAATAAAATAATAAACAATAAATAAAAAATAATAATAAACAATGTTTCTCGGGCTGACCATATATGTTGGCCAACTACCTTTGCTGTGATGTCCCACTTATTTTTCAACATCAAACTCCATGCCCATCCTCGTGAGAATAAAAGAATTAGGGATTATATTTATAAAAATAAAGTCAGCCATATAAAACGAAAGGCATGTAAGACAAAAACAGGATAGGAGAAATTGAATAAAAAAAAGTCCTAAAGAGTAGCGATTATTAGAAGAGGAGGATGCAAGATTTATAAAAGGCTTTGATCGATTATGTTTCAAATAGGCAGCGATTGAAGGAATAAAGGCAGCGCAAGATATAAATAAGTCAGTAAATAAATAACAAATAATAATAATTAACCAAGAAAGCAGCGCTACATTGAGAAAAGACATGACTCCTTGTAATGGATATAATTTGAGAAAAGTTGTCACTTTTCCTCCCAAGGGAAAGATATATGTAGAAGAACTTCAATTGAAGAAGAGGAATTGCAGGAATAAGAAAATAAATAAGGATCTGCACTCAGAAAGACAACAGAATGGAATATTATCAGATTTAAACACAGATATATGTACAACAAATAAAGACAGAAATATGAATATTTCCTGAGCATAGCAGTAGATACATTAATATGATATACTCAGATTTGGGAAGAAGAAATAAGAAGTCTGATATGGAAAGTACGTATGAAGAAGAAAATAGTTCAATGGAAGATGAATGAAGATAAATGATAAATCAATAAGGGAAGTAAGTTAAATATAATTACACGCGCACGCATGCACACACACACATATATACATAGGATATCTATATATGTGAATTATATATGATTATGCAATAATGATGCTTGCAGCAATTATTGAGCATTACAAGTAATTATGGTTGTTTAATACAAGTATGGATAGTAGATTCTTATTTGTTTGATTTTCACTAACAATATCTTCTGAATATTAAGGAAAGATCAGATCTGGATATTACAGCAGAAGTAATCGATTAACAGCATAGCCTCTCATATATATGCAGCAGATTCAATCAGAATAATATCATAATGAATTCCTGTGGTACGCAGAGGTAGTTGTTTATGCTTATTTATCAAGTAAATGCAGATGTGAATATATACGCATATAATTGTACCAATTAAAACACTGATATAATGTCGTATTATGTGTCAATGTAGCATATATTTACTGATATTATGAGCAGTGATATGATTCTGGTTTGGCAATGATTGGTCACGAAGGGATGAGGCAGGCCTGCAAGGAGGGGGAACTGTGAATGATTCCTCACTAGGAATGCCACCTCATGATGATGGTTAAGAATGAAGACCACATGAGGCCAAAGAGGATAAGGTCCTATCCTTGGGCCTAGGGTTGAAAATCAAGGACACCCTATTATGCAAGGAGGGAGAACTATGAATAATTCCTCACTAGGTATGGCACTTCATGATGATGGTAAGGACCATCAGTTAAGGACCACATGAGGCTAGGGTGGAAGATCAAGGACACCCTATTACAGCCCCTACTATCCCCACTTGAATCAATTGTTGGAATAAATAAAGAAGGGACTTCAATCATAAGAGGAGGGTTCAGCATGATGGAGGAGAACGGTGTAAAGCCCTCACTAGGTACACCACCTCATGATGATGATTAAAGACCATCGGTTAAGGACCACATGGGGCCACAGAGGATAAGGTCTTGCTATTGGGCCTAGGGTAGAGGATACTTGGGGCACCTCATCACGTCCTCCTCATTATGGTTGAGCCCACATAGTCCTCGGGACTCGTTATATATGAGGCTAGGGTGGAGGATCAAGGACACCCTATTACAGCCCCTACTATCCCCACTTGAATCAATTGTTGGAATAAATAAAGAAGGGACTTCAATCATAAGAGGAGGGTTCGGCATGATGGAGGATAACGGTGTAAAGCCCTCACTAGGTACACCACCTCACGATGATGGTTAAGGACCATCGGTTAAAACCACATGGGGCCACAGATGATAAGGTCTTGCTATTGGGCCTAGGGTAGAGGATACTTGAGGCACCTCATCACGTCCTCCTCATTATGGTTGAGCCCACAAAGTCCTTGGAACTCGTTATATATATATATATATATATATATAAAATCTCTCTCAGACCTAGAATTAAATGTATTTCATGGATTATGACTATCATGTTTATCTAACGTGGTTAAAAAGTTTCCATAACCAAATTTACATCATCTCAATTTTGAGTAGGGAATTATATTTTTAACTATGATCTGCTATTGGTTTCATTTGGAATTATGATTTTAGGTCAAAATATAAGGTGAACCCAAAAGGGGACATTACAACTAGTCTGTGAAATCTTAAGTGGGCCTCCCTTGCTCAAAATTGCCTATGTGTTATCCATTATTCCACATAAATTGCCTATGTGTTATCTGTTATTCCACATGTGCCTATTGATGAGCACACAATTATACTGAGAAGCGGGGAGTGAATCAATTTACTACAAACTTTTACTTTTCCAAACTCAATCATTCACATCAACCACACATATGCAAGATCTAGCAATTAAGAACACAATGAGAACACACAATTTACGTGGAAACCCTTTCAAGAAGAAACCACAGCAAAATATTGTGTATATATTATAGATTAATCTTCTTCTTACAGGCTCTAACCTACTAGAGACTCCAATCTCCACTTGACAAAAATATAGGCTCCAACCCCCACACAAACTGAGCTCTAACCCAATAAGAGGCTCCAACCTCTTAATCCTTGACAAGATCTTTCTCTCACAAATCCGGTTACAACTCACACAATATCCTTCTTCCAAATCTGATCACTATCCACACAACAACCTTCTTTCACAATTCTAATTATAGTCTGTAGTGTAAGAAATTGTATACCTTTACAATTTCACAATATGTTTGGGTCTCTTAATTTATTGGACTTAATAAAGCTTCTAATTTGCCAAATTATGCATTCCAAAGCCTTATTCTTACTGTTTTCCGAAAGGAGAACCAACATTAACTTAAAGCATTTAATATTTAATTTAACATGGATTATGAGTGTCCTAGAAAGATAGGCCAAGACCATGGGCAAATGGGTCACCTTTATGTGCTAGGACCCATTTTAAAATATGTTTTTGGCAGTCTTTTAATGATCCAAATTCAAATTGTAACTGTTGACTTTTGGAATCTAATTTTCAAAAAATTAGATAAACACCTATAAATACATAGTTTTTTTATCATTTTTAAATCTAAGACTTTATGAGAGCAATCCTATTGAGCAAATTATTGTCAAGAGCATTCAAGAGCAGCATTATCAATCATTTATAGCAGCAATCAAGATCCTAACATCATATCAAAGTTTATGTGTGTTTGAATATGCTAACCAATTTTTTCGATGAATTAACACAACATAACCAGCAATAGTTAACTGGATTAGCGTTAGCCTCAAACTGAAAACTGAACTTGAAATGAAAACTACTCAACGTCAAGAATGTGCACTCAAGATCCCACTGAGGGCGAGGTGCTAACATATGACGGAGTGAAGAAATTTGAAATTATAAACTGATAGGCGGATAACCAGCCATGAAAAGCATTTCCACACTACCACCAAACAGTGGGGGGAAAAGATTACAATAAAAACAATTCATCCGCTGCGGCGGGCATCCACAGAGCTGTGGGGATTCTCCACTATGAAAGTGGGTATAAGAGAGTTACAAAACAGATTGTCCACACTGGCGGTAAACCATCCAGGGGTAATTTAATGATAAAACAGTAAGTAATTGCAGAACTGAAAGATTGGTTGGATTAGTAATGCTTAATCTCAACCTTACACATTAAACTCTGCAGATTACAAATTACAATGATAAGGAATGAACCCTTAGATATGAAGTATGAACTTTTACAATGATATAACACTCAAATACTGAAGTAAAAGACCAGAAACTGGAAATTGAAACAATCTGATATAAAAATCAGAATTCTGGAAATTCAACCAGCAAACTGTGAATTCATGAAATGCTCATAAGTTGATCAATTTACCTCCGAATGATGAGATATCAGTTGCAAATGCTTCCTAGAAGTTTGGCGCCCAAGATGCATTCCAGAAACGAACACCAAAGATTCCAGATTATTTAGCACGAATCCCAATGCTCTTCTAAATGGTACGGCCTCCTTAGAAAATCGATTTTGCAAGTAAAAAATAAATACTTGGAATTAAATTCCAATTCTTTGTGGAAGGTGGCGCCTTGTATCAACAATTGATTTGCCAAAGTACCCAGAACGGAAATAAAATCACTCCAATAGATATGAACAAAAATCAGCTTCAGCTGTTGATAAACCAGGAAATCAAAACTGTGAAAATACTCCAAAAATTCTTCAATCTTGATGCTCAATCTGCTAGTCTGATGTTGAGAAGCAGCAATGTAGCCAACTAGGTGTTATATTGCAAACACGAAATTGGATGAGAGGCTAGGAGGTAGACATCCTCGAAGCAATATGTCAATTGTCATTTCGACAGCATAACTTTAGCATAATTTTCATAGATGAAATGCTGGAGCAAAGACCTTCAATAAATAAGAGCTCACAAACTCTTCAAATGCCTGAGAAGCAGATCAAAAGACACAGGAGACCCTTCAAATTCCCAAAAACCTTCAACTTCTCAAGGTGGCGTCCAAAATTGCATCATAAGAATTTTCACTTTATTTTAAAATTCACTTTTAGAAAAGTGGCGTCTATTTTCCCAAGGCATAATATTCATGATAAAAAATTATTAAAACTCTCCATGAAGGCGTCACCCTTCAAGGTCCCCTTTTTAAACACAACTTTAAGTTGTTCAACTAGGCCAAGGGGGTCAACTGCATAATATAACCTTAATGCCTTATTTCAACATAAAAATTGCCTTCAGAGGGCAAATAAGAATTGCAATTAAATGCTCCAACTGGAAATGAAGTACTGAAAGCTGACAAACACCATACTGCTTAAAATAGAATTTACTATAAATAGTAAACTCACAGAAAATGCCAAGGAACCTCCGAACTGGAAACCCTAATTTTACCTCATTCATGCCTACAGGCTTCTGGGATAGGCGGATGAGTGTCACAACGGATTACTGATGAGATGGGGACATTACAGTGTTCATGTTGTCTTGTGAAGGCTAACAAGCATTGTAGGTCTTCATACATTCAAACATTCAAGCATCCAAGCAAGCAAGATCCAATTCCTTTGACGAAATGTGTATGACTTCACTCCTTCAAGGAAGCCATTGAAGGGTGGTGATTTTACTAAGAAAAATATATCATTAAAATTCTTCTCTTCACAATATTAATACTCTCTTCATATATTCTGATATAAATCTGAATCACATTTCATTTTTTTCTTATTTGGATCTGCTTTTTATTCACATAAAATTCATTGGAATTGTTTTTTTTTTGGTTCCCACTTTAACTTCTATTTATACCACTTCAATTTGCCAAGGGATGTGTCTCTATGAGAGATGTATCTCTTTGAAAGGAGACAACTATTTGAATGGATGTGTCTTTTAGTTAATAAACCCAATCACTGCTTTCATGAATCTTAAGTTATCTTCAATAATTATTAAAAATAATCGATGCTTTTTAACTTAAATCATTGCCTTTATTAATCTCTAATGCAGCCCTTAATAAATTGCTCTTTAGAATATTAGTCACTGCTCTTCTTAACAATTTCACATCCTCTCATAATAACATCGCTACTCTTATATTTGCTGCCTACCTTATGAAATATAATCACTGCTGTCATACATAATTAATATGTTCCTTCAATTGCTGCACTTTATATAATATTTTTTTTCTATAATATATTAGTCAATCTCATCTTTATAATTACTAAAGAAGTTGACTAGTATAGAGTTTGGTCGGCATGGCATTAATTTATCTTGCATAGCAAAGAGGGTCGGCCCATATTTAGATATATCATTTATCAGCGATCCTTAATGTAGTTGTTAATCTCCTTTCTGATTTCCTACTTTGATGCCTTTAGCATGTAATCTGAACAGAGCCTTTCAAGAATAATATGCAGCTTGTATGTCGTCACATTTTCATGGTATCTTCTTATTTTGCATGTACTTTAGTCTTCATAATTTAACTTTAATTCTGCCTTATGATATATAATCATCACTTCTCCTTTTATCATCCCTTAGTGTTTAAACTTGGGGGATTCAAACTTCATTTATATATACCTTGGAAAATATAACAAAGTGTGGCCAGCCAACAATATGCTCTTCTCACAAATGACATTAATATGCCCTTCTCACAAATGACATCAATGACATCATTCCTTATATTTTTCCTTGGACATCAATGACAATATTTCCAACAATCTCCTCGACAAACTCTTTGACATCAACAATCTTCTTCATGCACCTTAACATCAATGACAACATATTCCATCGATCTCCACATTAAATTCTTTGGCATCAACATTGACTTTGTCCACTTTTGACATCAATGACAACATTTCCAACACCTATAATGTGTTGCAATTGTCAAAATCCCAAAAAATGTCCAAGTGTGGGAGTTACAAGTTAAGATATTTATTTTTGTGCAAAGTGTTAGAGTTTCCTTGCCAAGCATGTCATTCCCCCCACTCCCACTTCCCTTTGTTCCTTATAGAGATAACCGACTTCTTCATCCTGACATGCCATTCACCCTTCCCCCACCTTCACTCCACTTTTCCTTTATATTCATTGGCCCATCGAACTTTCCTCTCCCTAGGTACTTGTCACGAGGTAGGCATAAACCCACAGACCTAACCTTTGACATCTTCCTCATCAAAATTGGCCCCAAACTTCCCCCTTCCCACATGCCTTTATGGTATGACTTCATCACCACTCCTAAACTTCGACAGCCCACCATAAGGCATGAACTACAAGTGATCCCTGACCCCCAAAGTTTGACACTGCTATGCCCTTAATATTAGAGTACAACAGGTTATGAATAGTCGATTTGTGGCTATCTTAACTCCTAATTAAGTCATATTCTCATTATTATATTGTTATTTAGTTGATTAGGTCAGCCTAGGGCTTGCATAGGGTTATCTATGTCGGAATGGGTGATATCCTAGGCATAAATAGGTATATATAGGAGGTTGTAAGTCTTATTTCATCATCATATTGTAAATTGTGTTCTCATTGGAGATGTTTGGAGGTTTTCCCCCTCGAAGTGCCTTGTTATTCTCAATTATTATCAAGTATTTGCAGCATATTTAATATCATATTCTTCTATTGAGCAAGTTATTTCATTACAAGTGGTATCAAAGCATGATCTTGGCACCGTTATGACAAGGCATTTTTTTCAATTTTTGAGGTCATTTTGTGAAACCTTTATCTCCCCAATTTTGGCGAGTTTTTGTCTAATTTTTTAAGGGTTTTTGAAGGACATTTTCAAGAAGCTACAATCCAAATTTCAAAAGAATTGAAGCAGAATTGAGTGAGTTAATGCGGAATTAGGGTTTCTGCCCAATTTATTTGGAAAACACATATCTCCCACATCTTGATGAATTAGTTCCTGAGTTTTTGTGGGTTTTTTGATAAATCTTAGAGAAGTCTACAGTCCAATTTTCAGAAAAATTGAAGCAGAAATAATCGATTTATTGGGAAATTAGGTTTATAAAAAAATTCACTAGGCTGCAAATCACCTAATTTTTGGGAGATTTTTCTATTGGAGTGTGTGACCTAGGCCCTGGTAAGTCACAGTGAACTTTTCAAATTATTTTGAATTTATTTGTGTGATTTATTGCAAAATTATTTTCTACTATCATGACAGGGCCTGCAACAAGAGGCAAAAAGAATGCTACCACACCGGGGAAATCTTCAGAGAATGAGGGGTTAGAAACTGAGGATTTTAACCCTAAGGATGAAACAAACAAAGTCAAGGGTGATATTTCATCATTAGAGAAGAAGATTACGGAAGAAATGGGTGGAATTCAAATCACTTATTCAATGTATGAGGTGTAAGGCTGAAGATTCACCGCGTAAGGTGGAAGATAATACTTTTGTTGGACATGAATTTCTTGGACTTGAATTTAATTTCAAGAAGGATCCTTCCTTTAATAATCATATGCCAAGGCAATTCATACCTAAGTTGGATATGAGAAAGTTTGATGGCAAGGATCCAACCAATTGGCTATGCCAAATGGAGCAGCTCTTTGATATTCATCATGTTCCTAGTCAACAAAAGGTGGCTATGGAATCATTATACCTAGAACCACATCAATTAATTTAGTACCGTTGTTTATGTGATGAGAAGAGAAAAAAGGGTTGTGTGGTCACATGGTCAATTTTTCAAGAAGAACTTGCTACCCATTATGAAGATAACTTTATGGATAGCTACTTCTACCAACTCACTAAATTAAAAAAAGCAGGCATGGTCAAGGATTATATTCAGCAATTTCAAACCCTTTCTCTAAGAGTGGCAAAGGAAAATATGAAGGAACTATTTCTAGGCGGTTTAAAGGATCACATAAAATATGAAGTACGATTGTTCCAACCACAATCCTTATCACAAGCAATAGTAATGGCAAGACAAGTGGAGGAGAAGTTTTTGGCTAGCAAGAAAAAAGGGAATATAAATTTCAGCAAAAGGAGATCTCCTACACATTCACTACCACAACCTACTGGGTTGATTCCATAACAAATTGAGGAGAAGAGAGCAAAAGGGTTATGTTTTGAGTGTGACAACAAATATAGTCGAGGGCATAGCTGTAGTGAAAAAAATTGTTTTATATTGAAGGACCGAGTGAGGAAGAAGAAGAGGAACCAATATTAGAGGGTGATAGGGATTTAGATGATGAATCACATGATTCCCAACCAATCATTTCTTGTCATGCACTCTCTGGTTTTAGTGCTCCACAAACTCTCAGGGTAGATGGGTTCTTAAAGAAGCGGAAAGTAACCATGATGATCGACATGGGTAGTACTCATAATTTCATCAACAAAAAGTTGGCTACTCGTCTAAATTGTTTTATATATCTAGCTCCATAATTTCAAATCTTGATTGCAGATGGTGGTACTGTCAGTTATTCTGGAAAGTGTCATAGCATTAAATTATCCATGGGAGATTATCACCTTGATAGCCCAATGAATGCTATCTCCATGGGTGCAGTAGATATTGTTTTGGGAGTACAATGGCTTACTACTTTGGGAACAATTGATATGAACTTCCAAGAATTGTTCATGAGATTCCAATCAGAAAGAAAGACAATAGAGCTAAGAGGGTTGAAGGCAAAGTCCCCACAAATAGTTAGCTCTCATCAAATGCAGAAGTTGCTTATGAAAGGAATTGATGGATTTGTGGCCCAATCATGTTCATCAAAAGTGTCTCAATCTAATGCTCCCACCCATTAAGATTTACAAGCAATAATTGAGCATCACTAAGTGGTTTCTGGAGATATGCCTAAAGGACTTCCTCCTTAGAGGGATCATGATCATGCCATACAACTAGTTCCAAGGAGCCAACCTCCCAACATCAGGCCTTACCAGTACCCACATATACAGAAAAGTGAGATTGAAAAGATTGCTGAGGAGATGTTAGAGACAAAAATTATTAGACATAGCCAAAGTGCTTACTCCTCGCCTATGGTGATGGTATGGAAGAAGGATAAAACTTGGCGCATGCGTCTGAACTATGGTGGCACTATTTTCAAATTGTGCCACCCCCTCATGATGCCCATCAGTTATAACCGATCTGAGAGATCTTTATGGTACGTCATGCTCGAGATCCTCTACCACTTGCAAAGTTCCCTTGTTTGAAGATCCATTTTCAAGTTCCAAAATTGGCTAAGTATCAAAATTTTGGTGTTTTGGGCTTTTGTTGGTCTCCTTCCTGGCATCCTTCCTCTATCATCCCCAATTTCCTTCTCCCCTTCTACCTTTCTTTCCATCTCTTTCCTTTGCATTTCGGGTTTCGCCCATCGAGCTTAACCCTAACCCTTTACCTCTTCTTGCCTTCACCCTTACCTCGTCAATTCATAGTAAGCGGTAAGAGGTATGCCCTACCTCCAAAACCCAAAACTCCAACATCTGCATGTGGTAGACCTCCGACCCGACACCCGAATGATCAAAGAGTTACCATGGAGCCACATGGAGGCATCCTAGTCATTCCCCGCAATCCCGCAGGAAACATTTTTGAAGATCTTGCTTGTGTGCGGGGATGCAAGATGAGGCCAAGCGGCAGGATCTTGGTAGTCCGATTGAAGATAAAAGCAAAGCTAAAGAATTCGCTAAGTATGGAAGTGGGAGCATTGAAAAGTAAAGGATGTGCTACTAAGGACACATGGCATGCTCTGATGAAGCAACTTTCTAATGTTTTAATCCTAGCCATCCGAATTAAAATACATATATGCACAACTACAAGGAGTGAAGACGAAAGAAAGACAGGAATAATGTTTGCAATCTAGTGTGTTTTCACTATGACTCCATAAATGTTGCAACGATTCTTCTAGTTGCCTGATTTGACCGTCGAATGGGGTGGAATGATTTTGAATGTTGTTTCCACCTACCTCCATTATGGAGTGGTGCCCATGCCTGTTTATGCATCGCCCATGTCCTCTCTGTTAGAGCTCCCTCCTTTGCCGCGATTTGCTGCAAATTTTGTGGGAATTTTCTTCAGGATTTGTGTGTGCATCAATGTGGCAATTTGGCATGGACATCTAGGGCATTAATGATGGGCATCTTCTTCAGATCTACCCGAATTTTTGTAACTTTGCAAATATTTTGAAACCATGGGTAAACCCTAATTGCGTTAAGGTTTGTGGCTGACGAGTTTTGAGTTATGCCTCAACTATAAAGCCAAGTTCTGTTGTTTTTCTTAGGGTTCGGAGGTCACTTCTCCTTCCTAAGGGTTCTGAAATTTTGGTAAGGTGGGTGCTATGTACAAATATTGTTGAATGCTAACAGGTGAAGATCTATTTTCCTAGGTCTGAATATCATAAGGTGATAATCTAGTAGAAGATCCTCATAATATGTTTGGTCTTGTCATCATAAAATGCTTAACATATGATTCTATAGCCCAAGGCAGGCACTGGTCTTGCATAGTTTTTCTCCCCCATCCTCAAAAACAAACTTTCTATTCAAAAACTTTTTCCCTGTTTTCTTAGTTTAGATTTGCTTTCATGTTACCTGCTGCATACCTGAACTTAATGAGAACAAGGGGTGTAGCTAGCCCTACAAGCCCTTGTCATCTGTATGAAGCTTATCTGCTTTACATATAGGGATACCCACCTAGGTCCTGCAGAGCCTGAAGTGCAGGGGAGAAAAGAGTTAGATCCATCTCCCGTTCGTTGGCCCCTAATCTTGAAGTCCTTGAGCATAAGAGTTGGATGTCCTTTAAAGGGTTTCCAGGGTTCAACAGGAAGAAACACCAACAAATTGGTGACTCTGTTGGGGAAAGAATAAAGGAAAAGAAAAAGAATCTCTGGGTGAGCAATTGAAAATCTACTCTGCTTCATTCGAGTCACTAACAGATTTGGTGACTCCATTGAGGAGGATAGAGGTGTATCCGTTTGGGAGAGTCAAGAACTCTGCCAATCTAAAGTTTTGACCTTCATACTTGAAGAAGGAACCTGTTGCAGCATTTCTAGTGTGTTCTTGAAGTCTAGTGGAGAGAACTCAGAAATACCTATGTACACATTGAAAAATATCCTAAGCTTGCGAACACCATTTTTCACACCGATTTCCCTTCTTCCCCGCATAATTTAATAATTTTAACTATTTGATTATTTTCTAAAATCATATTCTTTTATTAATTAAATAATTTTAATTATTTAATTAATTCATTTCCCCTTTCTATTCTTCCTTTGATTAATTAAATAAATTAATGTTTAT